>PVJA010004653.1:32174-84637 GCA_004027025.1 Myocastor coypus | reverse complement strand
GGTCTTGCTTCGACTTGCCCTTGACCACCCAGCAAGAAAAAAAAAAAAAATCCTTAATTACAATGCATGGAATGCAGAGCTAGATTGGTGAGATGAGCTTTAGGAGGCTTGGATTCAATAGCCTCCAACATTACAAACTTCACTGGTGGCTCACAAACTTTCTTGAACCCTCTCAAAGGGTAATGAAATCTTATTCCAAGAGTATGTCAGATCTTATTGGTGGGATAAGATTATTACAAATTGATTTGTGTTGGTAACTGTACCACAAGATGTGGGTATTAAAAAGTCACTTAAAACATGTCAACTGAAGCAGATGAATTCCATTGTATGTAAAGTATTCCTCAATACAAGAAAAGTGAATATAACATATAATAATGGAAGAAATACAGTACTTATATTAAGTATAAAATTATATTAAGTATGGCCGGGCGTGGTGGCGCACGCCTGTAATCCCAGCACTCAGGAGGCTGAGGCAGGAGGATTGGTGTGAGTTCGAGACCAGCCTGGGCTACAAAAGTGAGCTCACGGCCAGCCTGAACTGCATAGCGAGACCCTGTCTCAAAGAAAAAAATATATTAAGTCTAAAATCAACAATATGTATGTTACAAAACTTGCAAACTTCTTTGTCTTTCAAGCACTTTCATTTGTAATAATCTACATGTATTTTCTGGTCTGATAAGCATGATGTTGAAAAGTGTATGACCTCCTGTAGAAGGAGGTGAGATAACCCATATAATATTCTACAACCCCGAAGGAATATTTAAAAATTGCTAAGCCTTTTGGGAAATTAAATAGCCTCACTTAACTTTCATCTTTTTTTCCTCTTTCCATGCCAAATCTCTAATGAAAGTGCTAAAGAGCAATGGAATGGCCAAAGGCAGGAAGCCAGAGAGACAAGGGAAAAAAAAAATAAAGAGCCAAATAAGCAACCTTTGAATAACTGAGAGTTGATTGATTGATTCAAACCATTTAGACAATTATCTTAATAGCTCGGTTTGTTAAAATTTCCTAGTGGTCTTGCCAGATCTCTAAAATAGCTGTGAATCAGAAAAATATGCATACCATTTAAGTTCTAAAGATAAGATGTCAGACAATTTGTATTTAAATATAGACTCTGTGTGTTCTGATCTTTGTAACATTTCTCCAATTGAAGTTCAGCTCCTACTGGTGCAGATTAAATAAGGTCACACATATGAAACTCTCAGTTTGGAAATAGCACCCAGAGCTCTGTATTTACTTAATAAAAAATAATACAATTTTCAAATGTCATATATTGGCCTCATTAGTGTTTTAGAATGTGATTCTAGTGGTTATAAAGTAAACATTATGTATTCACTGGAGGTCAGAAACCATATGAACTGCTCAAGAAATATTTTAGTTGATGGAAAAATTAGAGCACCTGGGTATTATAACTAATCCACAGAGCTTAAATTAGAAAATGACCCATTCTTTGAGTCCAAGGTAATAATAGGAAAAATGAGAATTATTAAAATAATATAAAAATAAATGAAACAGCATACTACTTCAATAGTAAAAATAAGTATTTACATATCTTTGTTCAAAAACCCACATATCTTAAAAAATGCAAATACCTACTACAGATTAGATTTTGTATTAAGCTACACAAGTGAATGCATAAAGACTATTAAGACACTGCTTGATGCCTTTTTGCTAAAACTATTGGAAATAATTGTAGGAATAAAGGATAAGTAAAGAATAACCTTGCCTAAATAAGCAAATATCTTTCTTTGGCAGAAGTTATCATATTTTGATTGTTTTGGCCTTTCGTTCAAATAATGGCCCACTAGAAATGATGTAACTACAGTCTGCAGATGTTTCCAAGAATATTTAACCCTTCCCTGAAACCTTTAGAGGAGAAAATATACTTTCCTCTCATCTATCCAAGGCTTATTACAAAAAATTCTCAAAAAAAAATCCTACACATTTTTAATGTCTATCTTAGGTGACACAGGAGCACTCATAAGGAAGAGAAGATTTAAAGTAATAACCACACTTAAATGTTTTTATGATAGGACTAATGGCAAAATACACCTAAGCCCAAAAGAGTTCTGACCAAATGTTCATGAACTGGAGACAAGTTAATAGAGTTAGCTTGCTTAGGTGCTCTTCTGTGACACCTGTTTAAAGACAAGGGTGCTCTTTTCCTTCAAGCATAGTGAAAGCTCCACCAATATGAGTATGTGATTACTATTATAGACAGCTAGGATGGACTGAAATAAACAGCAATAAGAGAGGAATTTTGTCCTTGAAGTCAGAGTAAAAGATGAGGCACACCAAGGCTGTGGTAGAGGTGATTCTAAAGGGAGTTGGACCCTATTCCTGGGAAGCAGCTCACTGAAGGTGGGGCCCAGCAATCCTCTGGTTCTCCCTTTGCTCTCAGCTTCCTGACTCTCAGATTGGGAGCAGCTCCGTTGCCTGTCATGCTCCTCTGCCTCGCTCTTTCTTCCTTTGAGTCAGGAGATCAAGGCCTGAAACGAACCATGAACCAACTCTGTCTTAAATTAATTAGTACTGGAACTGCGTCTCAATGACAAGACAATGAGTAAAACAAAAGAATTAGAATCATTTAGTAAAGCAATAAATAATCAGTTTACATTTCAGAAGGACTGAAAAAAATTAAGTATTATTCATTGAAAACACAAGTGAAATGCAGTTTAACAAGGACCACAAAGCTAAATCTGCTTTAGTGTGTTAAACTAAGTGATTTAGCACCCCTAATATCAGTTATTTGAATCAAATGAATAAATAGCTTGGAATTATGTCTAGTGAAATCTGATTGTTTATTTTGCTGATGTTCTTATTAGTTTATTAAAGCTCAATAGAAACCAGGCTCTCCATGAATTAATTACTAGAGATTCACTGTGCTGTTAATAATTATTCAACTCTCCAGCTTTGTTTCAGAATTTTAGTAGCTGACTTTAAGAGGTTAACATATTCATTAGTCTCTAGTGTTCACATTTACTTTGAAAATTTAGAATTTGAAGTAACTAAAATTCAGATTTAAGAATTGTGTTGATACTTCGGAGGCTGAGGCAGGAGGATCAGTGCGAGTTCGAGACCAGCCTGGGCTACAAAAGTGAGCTCAAGGTTAGCCTGAACTGCATAGCGAGACCCTGTCTCAAAAAGACAAAAAAAATAAAATAAAATAAAAATAAAAAGAATTGTGTTGATAAAAATAAAACTTGTATATTTGTAATTGATTCATAATTAATTTTTTCCTTTTAAAATGATCATTGAACCACAAACATAACATTATTTACCAGCACAGATAGACAGTATCCCAAAATAGCTCACAACTTATAGACACAAAGATGATAAAATTTGGAAACCAAATTAATGAAGAATGTTGGATGAACATAACCTGAATATTTACTTGTACTATGTAGCATGTTTAAGAAATAATACATCTCTACTCCATTCTATAGTACAAAAAGACTTGTCTTACATCCTGTGATAATAAAATAATTAAGTATTTCTTGCTAATTATTTGCAAATAATGCATCACACCTTGTGAGACATCATTATAAGAAAATAAGTTCCATTAAGAAGGTTGTGTTATCTGGAGGACACCCATTTGGAACCCCCCTCCTGACCCTCTCTTGGACAGGAGCTTTCTTTTCCCTCAATAAATCTATTCTGTTCATAAAAAAAGAAGGTTGTGTCAAATGTAAGGTTGCCCAATAAATATCTAATGAAAACCCATATCTTAGTACTAAGTGTCCTATTAGGTTAGGAGACTTAGTTAGGGGAAACATAGTTAGGAGAAACATAGTTAGGAGAAACATAGTTAGGAGAAACAAAGTATACTAAATACAAAGAGATTAATAAGACATCTAAATTCTTATTTTACCTTGAATTTTAAAGACTAGATATAAAATCATAGTAATAAATTAATTATTTAATATTAATTATCATTTAAAAACTGGCTTCAGTGTGGAAAAATAGCATATACTAATATTTCCTTTCTACTTGCATTATTTGTATAACTCACTTTACACTGAGCAATACAGGCTGAAAAGAGATTCTATACATCCAGAACAGGAATTATGGTAAGCTATTGTCAGAAAAACTCTAAGGTCCAAATTAATTTCTCTGTATTGATTACAAACATAGTGTTTCCTGAAATGTGCAAAGAATAAATTATGCTTATATCAAATGTTAATTAATTTTAGAGTTTTCACTGATGATAAAATCCAATTTATATTCTAGGATTCATATGAGGAAGCAATATAATCTCCACTCTATTCTACATGACCTTTACATGATATTATGCTTAATTTTATGAGTTACCTAAAATAGGTTACAGTACCCAGTTGGATGGCCAAATAACATTGTAGATGTTATGTGAAGTTATATTTCACACATGATTGACTTCTAAATCACTAACTTTGGGGAATGCTAATATCCTCTACAAAATGGTTTGGTTCCATCCTACTTGTTGAGTACTGGAAAAGATTGGGATTTCCTAAAGAACAGGTAATTCCATTTGTTGGCTGAGTTAGGATTTAAAATTGCACCATTATGTCTTGCTGAAAGTTTTACATGCACACACACACACACACACACACGCACACACACACACACACATTCTTAATGGTTTGCTTTTACTGAAAAGCATTGACTAAGACACTTTTCATAAATTATCTACCTCTAAATAATAATAAATAATGTGCTCAGGAAAGCACAATATTAAAACAGCAATACTTTCTTTTTAAACCATCTTCTTTGTGTGAGATAACCACAAACGTTATTTTTAAATCTGTTTTGAGAGAAAGAGTACACACTGTATATCATTACAATGAATTAGAGATTAATATATCTTCCACAAATCCCAGATCATTATCTTTAAAGCTAAGTGAAGAGTGTTTTGGTAACAGTTTGGTATACTGGTAGATGCTCAGTTAGTTTTTGTTTCATGCTCGGTCTGTCTTAATCCCCTTCGTTCTCAGGTTTGCAGGATAGCTGTCATCCTATGGTGCCGGAAGGAGTTTTTGGTATGAGGAGCGCTCACAAGTGACAGAGCTCCACTCATTCACCTCGTACATCACTCTCTGTGCTTGATAACTCTCATGCTGAGGCATGCGTGGGTGAAAAATTCCACGGTGCTGCTCTGAGCAATGAGAATTCCTAAGCAGAAGGTCCACTTCTTTCTGCTTATTAGACTTAGTACCACACTTCTATCTATGGTGTGAACACAAAAATTATACCTGAAAATTATAAAGAAGAAAGACTTGTCTAAGAACACGCCTGCACAAAAATGCACTGTAGTTCAGTCTGTACTCAACTTTACCAAAGCAAAGTACTGGAAAGTTTTAGTATTGGGGTGAGATACTAGGAATGTACTGAAAAGTACTAGTGGGAAGATGGTCCAAAGGATGTGTCAGGCATATTGTACTACATCCAAGTCTGCAAGAGCTTCACTCTGTAACAAAGTAATGTTGCCACCCATTTCAAATTACTGGCTGTTGCACTGCAGATTACCTCCTATCCAACTGCAGAGCCTGGAAGACATGAAGATCTACTTCCTTGATACTTACATAGTAACAGATGGCTACCAGGTCTTTGAGAAAGATATTCAAGAGTGACAAAATAAGCAAAACTCTTTTATAAAGGTTTTTATCTTGATGAGGCAGAGCATAAATTAACATCACAGTTCACAAATATTGCTGTAAAAAAAGGAGAGCAGAGGCTTTCAGTCTGGATGAAGCCTCCTAGCTAAGGATTAGTCAAGCTGAAAAAGGAAGGAAACCAATACTCAGAACAAAACCAAGGGCCTGTGGTATAACTCAGTGGATTAAGCATTTTCTTAGGGAAGTACAGGGGCCTGGGTTTGGTTCCTGGCCCCACCTGCTGCTCCAGCTCTGCTCTAGAGCACTCTGAGCCAGCCATGGAATCTGGGCATGGTGGTGTGCACCTGTAATCCCAGCACTTGGGAGATATAAGCAGGAGGATCACTATGAGTCAGTAGTGAGACCCTGCACAAAAAAAAAAAAAAAAAAATGAAACCAGCTGCTATAATGAGACCAAGTTTAGATATCTAGAGGCATAAAGACCAATGATCTCACATGGTGACCACCACAGTGAAGCCACAGTCCTGTTTCCTGTTTATGAATCAGGGATTTTATACTAAAATGGCAGCAACACCAAGAAGAATTGGGAAGAAAGGCAAACAGAAGTCTGATACATTGTCCTATGTTAACCAGTCAACTTAAACTTTGTAGCAGGAGAGTTACTGTTTCAGTTCCACCATTAATACACTAGAAAATATATCTGGAAAAACTAACTTAGACCAATCAGAAAAATGGCTGCTGTGAAAGATAGTTTCCAATTTTATACATACTTCAAAATATATTCCTAAATAATGTCACCTTAGTACACACAGTTAGATCTTTTTCTAAATGTTTAAAATAAAGATTTTGAGTAGCCGGGTGTGATGGCTCATGCCTGTAATCCCAACACTTGGGAGGCTGAGACAGGAGGATCGGGGTGAGTTGGAGACCAGCCTGGGCTACAAAGGTGAGCTCAAAGCCAGCCTGAACTGCATAGTGAGAACCTGTCTCAAAAAAGACCAAAAAAAAAAAAAAAAAAAGATTTTGGTGGCTAGAGAATAGCTGCATGGCACAAGTACCTGCCTGGCAAGTGTAAGGTCATGAGTTTGAACTTCGGTCCCAGCTCCCCCAAAAAAGATTTTGAAGGTCTAGGGCCAAAATGTTGGCTATCCTTGTAGCCCTTTTTAAAACTTTTTGATACACAAACTTAAGCTATTAACCCTCCAGAAGAGAAGATTAGTGATATTATTACCTTATAGCATAAGCACTTGAGCTTAATATCACTATCTTTCTGAATAACAAATGCCTTAGATATAACATGGAACTGATGTTTTCCGTCAGTCATTGATATTTTAATAAATTGTTATAGAATGTGATAAAAATTACACATTTTACACAGAAATTTAGAAATCTAACCATATAAAATATTATACCAGGTCAATTAAATGGCATTTTTAATCTTGTCTCTTAGTCTCCTTTATGACCTTTTATTTAAAACAAACATTTACTTGAGAGAGTATAGCAATAACTGGTATGACATCAGAAGCATTACATATTTAGAAGACCAGAAGGATAGGTATTTTAAGCATGATTTTGATATTACACATTGCTATCCTCAGTGTAGTTGCTTAGTTCACATATATCAGCATATATATTTGGTCAGGGTGAGAATTCTACCAATTAGTTGCTAGTTTCACAAACCTGTTGGAGAGTCTTAGAATCATTATCTTAACCATCTTGCGTGTATAAACGCATGGCTTTAATCCTGCCATATTTCCTAACTTTTCTCCTTGCTCTTTCCTTGTTGTTTCATTGATCCTTCAGTTCTAGCTTTCCATTTATATCTTCTGAGTACTTATACTAGGGAAACTACCTGATATTTACATGTGGGTCTGATTTATTTCACTTATAAGTATATCTTCAAGTTGCATCCACTCATATATGAAGGCTTCGAGATTATTATTCTTTATAGCTAAATAATATTCCACTGTATGAAACCACCACATCTTTTTCATCCATTCCTCAGGTGATGGGCATTTTGGTTGTTTCCAATATTGGATTGTCACAATTTGTGTTGCTATAAACATAGGTGCACAAATGTCACTAGGATATGATGTTTTCAGTTCCTTTGGGAAAACTCCGAGTAGGGAGGTAGCTGGATTGCATGGGATTTTGAGTTAAGGTCAGTGAGGACTCAGGGCAGAAGAGAACCTATATTGTAACGTACTAAAACTCAGTCGTGTCCCAAATTTTCTGTTCAAGGAGATGAAGGGGCTACAGAAGAAAGGGATCGATAATATATAGTGTATCTAAGGAGAGTCACCTACAGATGAAACGTTCTCTGAGGCTTTCACAGAGAAAAAAAATGATCAAGCAACAGTCATGGCTCATCCAAATGGCTGACAATAACCAAAGTTCTACAAAATGCTGTACATAGTTTCAGGGTAAATTCTGGGTGATCTGACTGACCTTGTCAGATATTAGTTACATTTTTGTCATATAGGTCTTACTTTAACTTGGTCTTAACTCTCCAGCAAAAAATTCTAACTACAAGGTATAAAAGGTGAAGCCATACTAATATGCTCAGCTGTAAAATACTCGATTCAATAGCTTCCAACACTGACAGTTCTTCTGATAACCCACTATTATGGACTTGGACTATATATATACATCTACTTCCTCTTAGTTCGGTGAGAAGAAAAATTTATACTAATAGTGTTTAGAAATTTAGCATGTCTGCATCTTGTACTCTGAACAACTACTTTGGAGACAACAATATGCATTGTATTAACTATTGTGGCTATCCTAATAACATGTTTTGAAACTGTGTCCTTGTTATTTCTTTCTCATTAAAATTAATAAAATTAAAAAATAAAGATTTTAAACAGAAACATTGTTTTACTTACATACAACAACATCTTCTCATATAAATACAAAGATTTTAGTTTACCCTTAAAATTGAATCTACAATGTCACTTGATCTCAGTCATTGTCATCTGATTTTCCAGCTTGTTTACTTTTGTGGCTAGGCAGAAATAATGTCATTATTTTTTCTTGCATTGTTGTAAACATACATGTAATATGCACTTTGTATGTGGTTATATTTCAGTCTTTTTCTCTTTTCAAGTTTTTATTGTCTAATAAAATATGTTGAGAATATATATATATATATAATGTTATGGTATACCTAAGGCATTTATCATTTCTGCAAATGTTATATTTTAATTCTTTTCATTGTTGCTTAAATGGTAATATAGCTCAAAGTGCCCATTGACCAAGTACTCTTTGAGTCCATAGCAAACCACTGTTATCTGCCATGGCAAATGTCTTTCTCAATTTCAACCATGAAATCTATGAATTCTATAAATGGTTGAATGGTAATCAGTAGCTAAGTTCAACCTGTCTAAGATTCGGAGTCCAGATACTTGGAAAATAACAAGTTGGCTGTGGAGAACAAAAAGGTAGATCTCCTGCAATCTGGAAGGAAGTGACAAGGAAATTCAAAGGTTTTAAGAAGTTGGAGAAAAACTCTAGACTGAGTTGTCAGTTCATCTAAATTGTGAATTTGATTTCCTTGTAATATTCCTGGACCGGTGGTTCATTTGTGAAGACACTACAGTCATCAGTGGAATAACACACTGTTTTTCCAAGTAGAACTTACCGTTGGAGGTGGAGTCCCTTTGGAAGGGGTCAGGCACTGTGGCCATGACATTGTAGCTTATAATGCTTGACATTGTTCTTCCTTTGAGATGGGCTTCGTAATGCTATGAATTGAACAGAGTTCTTCTGCAATTTCCTTTTATCAAGATGTTTCTGCCTTGGACACAGCTAAACTGGAACTGAAATCTCTGAAATCTGGAGAAAAACCAAGATGCTCCTCCTTTAAGCTCACAGTGTCAGATATTTTATCTCAGCCATCAGTCAAGTTAACTAAAAAAAAATGATCAATATCAGAGAATACAATGTCCTTTTTAACTCAAATTCCCAACATGGCGACATGCTCTTTCATCTGTGGTGTGCTATGGTCTGTATTTTCATTTCTCTTCCAAGACTCACGTGGCTATAGGTGAGTTTTACCGTTTAGGAGGCTGCTGGGTGTAAGGTCTGTGTTGCTAGGATTGATTCATGGTGCAATGCTAGCACTAAAGCTGTCCCACATTACATATTTTATGTATTGTTTCATTTATTTATTTCTTTTTCATATTTATTACAGGGTCTACAGGGGCTTACTACACAGATTGGACTCATAGTGATCCTCTTGTTTTCAGCCTCCCAAGCGCTGGGACTGCAGGAGTGCGCCACCACACCCAGTCTCCATTACTGTCTTGGTGAACCTTGCAGAGATGGCTAGCATTACATGCAGAGATCGAAACCCTGGGCCCTGTGTCTGTCTGCCCAAGCAGGTGATTTATTCTGCTGAGCTATCAGGTTGCCTCATGCTGTACAGCTTATAAGTCACAGGAAGAGGTCTGCTACTTGTTGCTTTTCACTTGCTGCTTGCTGCCATCTATCTGCTATGAACTATTTTCTCCTCTGCCCGTGGCCCTCTGCCAAGACACCGTGCCTTGGAGGCAGCCAGCTGGGAACTGAAACCTTCATAAAGTGTGAGCCAAATAAACCTTTCCTGCGTTAACTGTGGGTGTTGGGTGTTATTGTTATTGTTTTGTTTTTTGTCTCAGAAATGAGGAAAGGAAATAAAACATGGCATGATTTAGTTTTCAAGAACACCATTCAATAGTCTGTCTTCCTCCATTATAATTGTGGAATGTATTGTTCTGTAGAAAATTCAGTAAGAATAAATAAAAGCAATGCTGCATTGATTTAAACATCTATGTTCTAGTTAGAATAATGTGTGGAATACAATGATATAGATGGCACAGTTGAACCTACAGGTGATAATATCAGAACTCTAACACTGAGAAAATGTATATACAGATTAAATTTCCAATCCAAAAGATATAAAGCATTGCTTCATCCTTGATAGACATTTTCAGATATAGTCCATCCCTTTTTACCTATTATAGTTATAGATGTAAATCAAGAGTACATTGCTTTTCTTTAGTATTTTCGGACTAATGAAATGACAGTATTGGTATAAATATCTGATTGTATATTTGCACATAGATGTTGTCAATATCATGCATAATCTAGATTTTCCCTCTCCCACAGACGCATTTTTTACTGGGTTATTTACATAAAGAAAGAGATGACTTAGAGTGAACCTGGTTTGTTTATATCTAATTTGTTCCAGTAAATCTGGAGCAATATATTGGTTTTCTTGTTATATTAAATTATGAAAGTTTACTGTTATCATTCACTTTGCATCTGTTTCCAGATCTTTCTAAATCAATGTGAATGTGTGAAGCTTTTTAAATGGATCAGGTATAACAAGTTCCTATTTTATTTCTTCACTGTGTTTGCCATTTCAATTTGTGCTGATATAAGCAGATACCACAAACTGGGTAACTTTTAAATACTAGAAAAGTTTTTATTTTACAGTTTTGGAGACTAAGAAGTCTGAGGTCACATTCCTAGCAGATTTAATATATGGTGAATGTTCTCTCTAATTCCAAAATGATGCCCAGTACATAATCCTGTGGGAGAGACAAAAGCAACATTGTCTCTTGGTGGAAGAGATTTGCAGGGTGGACTCGAGGTGCACTCCTTTGTTAAGTCACTAATTCACTTTTGATGGCAGGCCCATCGTCAAATTTAATCATTAGTCCTCTCTTAAAAATCTTACCATGTATTTTTTCTGTGTTTGGGAATTATTTTCATCACGAAGTTTGAAGGTGCATACACATTCAAGTCACAATGTTCCACTTCTGAGTCAATCAAACTAATTTCTTTCTGAGATGCAAAACTGACTCCTTCCACCTTATCATCTTCCAAAATCTCAACTCATCCAGTATCCCTACAAGAGACCAAGGTCACATCCATCTCACAAATGAATGGGACTTCGGGCACAATTCACCCTGAGACAAATTTCTCCCCTCTAGCAGCAAGCTTATGAACTCTGAACAAGTTGCAGTTTCCAAGCTATAATGGTAGTCACAAAATAGACAAATCCATTCCAAAGGAGAAGTGGTTAAACAAATAACTGAAACTACAAAACAAACAGCCTAATTGGTTCAAGAAAATAAATCCAAACCCCAAACAGACAAATTTCATTAACTTAGAAAGGCAAAGACTCGAAGATATATATTTTAAAAATTGGGTCTTCTTTTAAATATGTAGGTGTTGTAATCATTTTTTGTAATTAGTTTAATACAGGACACATAAATTAAAGATTATTTTCTTATATTCACTCAAAATATCAAATACAGAAGACTGTAAGGGACCTAGGCATGAATTACAGAATCCAAGAATCCAGCTGAGGGCCTTTATCCCAAAGAAATGTCCTAACAATTCCAGCTGAAGACATAGAGCCCATAGCAATATCTTCCACGAATCCAGCTAGGGACTTAAAGAGTCCACAGCAATGTCTCAGGCTAGGCTGTATCAAAGATCTGTACTGGGATGTCCCAAAAGCCAGTGGTCAAAGCTAGAAAACGTGAGCCAGGTGTGGTGGCTCACACCTGTAATCCCAGCACTTGGGAGGCTGAGACAGGCAGATCGATTTGAGTTTGAGACCATCCTGGGCTACCAAAGTGAGCTCATGGCCAGCATGAATTGCATAGCAAGACTGTCTCAAAAAAGACAAAAAAAAAAAAAATCTAGAAAATGTGTGTCAGTGAAGTGAAGGATCTGTGTCAACAGGCTGAGAGATCTGCACTGGAGCCAAGCACCAGGAGCCAGGAGCCAGGAGCCAGGAGCCAGGAGCCAGGAGCCAGGAGCCAGGAACCAGGAAGTGACAACTCAGGGTGAGGATTAGAGCTCCCCTGAGAATCACAACCATCCTCAGCAATTGCAAGGAGCCAGGCTTTGCCAGTGACAACAGCTGGGTTCATACCAGGAACACCAACACATCAAAATTCTCCAGGAGAAACAACAGCATACCACCTTCTCCTGCAGCTCTTCTTTTACGCAGTTGGCAACAATACCCAGGTGGGCTCTCCCCACCCAGAACCACACTGATTCAGTTCAGCTGGGTGTTGCAAGTTGATCATAAGTTAATTTATCACTATATGAATGCTCTTTTAGTATATCAGAGAAAAAAGACATATACAGGTTACATAAGATTCTCTAGTTGAGGGGCCAGGAAGATAGCTCAGTGGACTAAGTGCCTCCTTAGGCAAGCACAGGGATCAGGGTTCGATCCAGCACCACATGCCACAATCACTGGCCCCACCCCAGGCACACTGAACTGACCACTAAGTACAGGAGTGGTGGTGCATGCCAGTAATACCAACACGAAGGAGGCTGAGACAGGAAGATCCCTACAAGTGCAAGCTATATAGTGAGACCCTGTACCAAACACATAAAAAATGATTCCCTAATTGAAATCATATAATCATATATATTTTGTTAAATGAATACTGAATATATTTAAGATTTCTTTATATATATATATATATATATATATATATATATATATATATCTTGTTATTATAAAATCATTAGGTATATTTCTATATCTTGAGTCAAGTATTTACCTGAGAAAATATTAGTACACTGTTACTAAATTCTTGTTAGTAATTGTCTGGAGAAATAAAATATGGTACAAATAAAACTTGAATTTTTAAAACGTATTTAGTGCAGGGTATACTGTGTCTCACTACGCAGATTGGATTTATAGTGATGCTTCTGCTTCAGCATCTGAAGTACTGGGATATAGGTGTTTGACCCACCACACTCAGTCTCAATGGGGAGGGCACTCCTGAGTCAGAGCAGGTATGGTAATGCATGCTGGGAATTAAAACTCAGTCTCTGTGCATCCCAATGTAGGCACATTATTTCATTGACCTATCTGGCCAGCCCATAAAACTTAAATTTATTGGGCACTTATTAAGCTACAAAAACATTTTTCTACTTGCTTAAAATGTATAAATTCATACTTTATTTAAATTAATAAGGCATTGGTTATTATTGCCTACTTGCCCTGGTAAACAAACAAAAGCACAGCAATATTAGTTGGACAAGACATAATCTCCATGCAAGTATTTTCTGATGGTCTAACAAGAATATTCAATCTTCCCCTTCTCGCATAAACCTTATATTCCCTTCTTTAATGACAAACATCTCTACCAGCTGAGAGAATAAGTTTAGCATTCATACTAGTTACCTTTTGCTTGTGTGCTCCTCTTGGATATGACCGATATATTATTATTTCTAATTAAGATTATGTTGCATAATTTAAGAAGTTATCATGACTTATGCTTACACAGCCCTCTACAACGTATGCAGCCATAAGTGGAGCTTTTGCTGAATTGCCTGAATCTAGAATGTGTGGTACTAAAGGTGTATGATTAGTAAATTAGTCTTGCCATTGTTTTGATGACCATCCTAAGCCTAAATTAGTCCAGTTACTGATTTGTTTCCTATTTAAATAAAATATAGCAGGGTGAGGGAGATAGAAAAAAAATGGTTCTGGTCTGGACTCTTTGCTTGCTGCTTTAGTGTCCCCTGCTCGCCATGGACTCTTCCTCCTCTGCAATGCTCTAACTTGCCTAGGTGCCAAGGCAAACATGACCTCAAACTGCTACAAACTATGGGCCAAAATAAACCCTTGCTCCTTTAATTTTGACTGGTGATATTTTGTCTCCAAAATGAGAAAAGTAACTAAGACATGGGCACACCAAAGGAATTTGTCTACATGACAAGATATTCTTAATGTCTTCGTTTTGAAACAGTTAAAGAAAATTGTTGCAACATTCCTAGTATGAAGGATCAATTACTCCTTGGTGTGCAAATTTTCCTCCTTATTTCCTTGATGCACTTTCTGTGCTTCATACGGGGAGCAGTTTGCTACTACATCTATGGAGAATAGCGTGTAGCAATGAGGAAATTCCCATTCTCCACGTGAGTCACTGAGAAAGATGATGAGCAAAGATGCTCTCATTTCTTTATTACTTGAATATGTGTGCTGTCCATCCATATTGGAGAAATATGCTAGAGCACATTGGATATTGATTGAAGCCATGCAATGGGTTTGTTGAATAATAGTGTGTCTTTGCAAGATTTACTCATAAGATTGTCACACTGCTTAGGACTTGCAGGATTAATTCTCTATACCCTCTTACTAGTTCCTAGGAATGTTAGTATGAGAGAGGATCAGTGAATCACACAGTCACTAGTCCTTGCTGTGCATTTGTACTGTAAGTGGGGCCCTGATAAATGCACTATTATGCAAGAACCAATTCTAATTAATCTAGCTATCTTAAGCTTCTAATATACTAGTGCTGGCTAAATCCATATATATATATACATATATATATATATATATATATATATATATATATATATATAGCCACTTGAAAAATATGGAATGATATACAAGATGAATCTTCTTGCCCTCTGAAGGGGTGAGAAATTTCCGAAGTATTTAAAGAAGAGCACTACACACATTTTAAGGAAAATCTCCAAGAGAAAGACATAATAATCATAAATATATATGTGCCAAATACTAGCATACCCTACTATATAAGAAAATATTTACAAATGTGAACAATCAAATGAACATTAATATGATTGTATCGGAGGAACACAATACTTTCATTGCCACAAATACAGATCAACTAGACAAAGAAAAAATCAACCAAGAAATATCAAAACTGAATTAAACCCACAAACTAATAGATGTACTAGATGTCTACAGTGTTCTATCCCACAATATCAGATACACATTATTCTCAGTTGCAAACTGGATATTTTGCAAAATAGACCACATAACACTTCATAGAGCATGCTTTAATAAATGTGAAAGAATCAAGATTATTCCATGCATGTAATCAGCATAGCGCAATAAAAGTGGAATTCAATGGATGGGAGCAGGAGTGTTTGTGTGTTACCTCAGTGGTTTAAGAGCCTGTGTGGGGAATTCCAGTCAGCCACAGGGGACAGCGGTTCGAAACCCAGACCCACCCTTAAGGCAGCCTGAGCCAACCAAAAGGCCGGACAAATAGCTCAGCCCAATAAAATCCCTGCAAGTGAACCCCAGGTCTTTCAAGCTGCTCCCCCGCTCAGGGAGGGCTAAGACAGCAATTGAGACTGGGCTTGATGGTGAGGGCCTGTGATCCCAGATCTTGGGAGGCTGTAAGCAGACAGATCACTGTGAGTTCAATCACTAGTGAGACCCTGAACACCCTGTAGATCCTTTCCCTCTCCTGCCCCTCAAAAGACGTAAAACAACAGAAAATCCATAAATACTTGAAAATTAATAACATTTAATTGAAAACCAATGAATCATAGACTAAATTAAAGAAATATTTATAAAGTTTCTACAATTAAACAGTAACTCCAATGCAACATATAGGAATGTATGAGATGCAATGAAATGAATCATAGGAGGACATTTTATAGAAGTAAACTCTCCCATTAGGAAAACAGAGAGAGCTCAAATTAACAGCCCAGTATTAAACTTCATGTTTCTAGAAAAGAAATAAACCCAGAATCCTTATGAGGGCAAAAAGGTATAATGATTAGAGTAGAAATTAATTCAATTGAATCTCAGAAAACAATATAGAGAATGAGTGAATTGAATAGTTTTTGAAAGACTGAATTAATTTGACAAACTTCTCTCCAACCTTATCAGAAAAGGAGAGAAAAGATCCATTCACTTAAGAATGAAAAGGGTGAAATAACAACAGATGCTCCCGAAATACAGAAGACCATCAATACCTACTTCGAGAACCTATATACAAATAAGATGGAAAACACGGATCAATGGACAGAAGCTTAGATACATGTGAATTACCAAAGCTGAATGTAGAAGATATGAAAATTCTAAATACCCCAACATAAATCAATGTAATTCAAGTTATAATTAAAAACATTCACAAAGGGAATCACAGGCCCTGATGGATTCACTGATGAATTCTACAAAATTTCAGGGAAGATCTAATGACATTACTCTTTTAACTCTTTAATGAAATTGAAAGGAAAAAAAAATCTCCAAATGCCATTACTGGAAAGAAGTATTACCCTGATACCCAAAGCAGATAAACAACTAAAAACAAACAAACGAACCTACAAGCCAATCTCCTTAACACTGATGCAGAAGTCCTCAGTAAGATACTGGCAAACAGAATGCAGAAAATCATATTTTCTTTGTTGCTTTATCTTTTCTTGGATGCAGGCTTTTCCTAAGATTTACTTTCTATCAATTGTGTTCTATAAATAGAAAAATACATGTGTCACTTTAAAATGTTGTCATTAATTCTTTTGGGACAATATCTTGAAAGGAAACAGGTGGATCGATGAAATTTCACGTTTTAACTTTTGGGAAATCTCCATATTGATTTTCATCAGTACTAGTTTACCTAGCCCTAAATAATATATAAGGATTCTTTTTTCCCGGTAGTTTTGCTAGCATTTGTTATTATTTGACCTCTTGGTGATAGCCAGTCTTTTGGAGTGACTGAAATGAAATTTCAGGAACAGAGAGGCCAAGAAATACACAAAAAATATTAAACATCCCTGGTCATTGGATATGCATAGATTTAAACACTGAGCTTCCATCTTATTCCAGAAAAAATGATCCAATACTTCATAGAAAACAAAGACCTGTGCCAAAATATCTACACGTGAAGAATTCAGTCTTTTCCCCAAAAGGTGTGTGAGTACAGAAACAAATAATTGTATTATTTTTTCTTCCTAAAGCAAACAAAAATACACAATCAAAAAAAATCCCTAAATTTTAATTTTTTGTTACTTTTCCTGCATTCCTGAATATCTATGATGGGATGAAGTCTGATTCAGAATGATTTTCTTTCTTTCTTTCTTTCTTTCTTTCTTTCTTTCTTTCTTTCTTTCTTTCTTTTCTTTTCTTTTCTTTTTTTTTAATGGTAGGCTCAGCGTGCCCTAGGGGTGGGGCTGGTGCAGCATGTGGTGCCAGGAATCGAACCTTGACCCCTGCAGTTGCCTAAGCTTGCCTAAGCAGACAGTTTAGACCGCTGAGCCATCAGAATGCTTTTCTTTAGAAGTATTTCTGAGATTTTGCTTTTATTTTGTTCAAAAGCTGCTCTTAATACCTAGGGATGTGATCAAACTGAGACACTGCCTGATCTGGAAGAAAGGGAGGGAAATAATAACACTTAGGTGAAAACAAGGTTGGATTTTTATTAAGCAGAGTGAGATAATAATTATAACATCAATTGGTAACACATTGAAACAAAAATACAAATAACCTTGAGGCTATGTAGAAAAGCATAGCATTTCCATGCTTTATAAAGACTCTGTGTCAGAAGTAGCACCAGGGATGCATTAATACTCCTTTCAAATTCTTCCTTCACCTCCGGGAGCTCCTGCCTGGTCGGTGATAAAGGTGGATTGAGTCAAGCAGAGTTGGCTTATTCCTGGTTTTGTAAAATGAATCAACTATTTAAAAGTTAAAATAAGAACAGAGTAACCTTACCTGTTCTTTAAAATCATTAAATTTCATGATTTGTAAAGTAAGTTTTTTAAAGAAACTTTTAGTGCTTAAAATGAATATCCCTATCAATTTAAACACTTGAATTTTGTATTTATATTAATTATCAGCTACAAAGTACTCCAGGCATTTTTTCACAGACTGTCTGTCTCCATCTGTTTTGCTTTATCATCTATTAACTAGATAAATGGTAGATACAAAATATTGTTCCACCACATTTCTACGAACTATCCAATGGTTCGTATCATGAAGTCTCTCAATACTTTATCTTTCTGTATACAACTCTGCTATCACAATGTTACCTTACAAATACAGAGTCTGCTCCTTGTTCTCACTTCTCATAGAAAATGTGACTGAAATGAGCAGTCTCCTTCATTCTGCATTTTAAATTAACAATAGTCCTTTCCATAGTTCTAGAATGACCTAAAGTCAAAATAAATAAAAATAATTTTCTTTAATAATATGAATATAACAAATCGCGGATTATGTGAGTAACATAAATTTAATAACACACATATTTCCCCAAAAATGATTATATCAATTCTTTAGAGGTAGGGACTCATATAGATTTTTAAAAATATAAATCTTTTATTTATTATTTGATACAGAGTCTCACTACACAGCTTGGACTCAGCGATCCTCCTGTCTCAGCCTCCTCAGCACTAGAATTATAGACATGCAGCACTATGCCAGGTTTTGGTGGCCAGCGCTGCACACCAGGTTTTCTGGGGCCAGGCCAGCATGGCTTGCATTACTGGGGATTGAACCTGGGTCCTTGCACTTGCCAGGCTGACACTTAGAGTACCAGGTTATCTCCGTAACCTTCATATGGATTATTTTATGATCAAGAAATAAAAGTTCAGAATAACAAATTACGGCCTAAAAAATGTGAATGAAAATCTAGCTATCATCTTGGTATTGAGAAATACATAGTGAATTGTTTTACCACATATTATATGAAATGTGTAACCAAGCTACCTTTAAGCAGAGTTTAAAGTCAAAAAACCTGTCAAAATAGCCTCCGTTTATAAGGGAATGGCAGGATGAACAACCAGGGGAATGCAGTTCCCATAATGTATATTGACTTTACAGAGATTCTTGATGCTGTCCTGGCGACCATAATGCTAAGCATCAAGGAAAAATACGGCCTTGAGTTGAAAATTATTGAGGGTGCCAAACAGCTGCTTCTCCGCTTTCAGTGGATGATGTCAACTGGAGAATAAAGGATGCCTTGGACAATTTCTCCTTGACACCATGATATTTATTACTACCATCCATAACCTAGATCGATACTTTCTTTCAGAAAAATGTGTCCTTCACATTCACTTGGGAGCTTGGGAACAGACATCGTCCTTTCTCCCATTCGTCAGTTCGTGTTTGTCTCCTTCTCTTCCTTCACACGTTTTTCATGGCCTTACAAGTGAAGAAAGGCAAGTGATTTCCTTGTACGTCCCTTCTGAAGACTTTGGTGGATTCACATCTGTTACTAAGTTTTCCAGAATGCTCCTCAGGAGCTCAGAGCTGCAAACAAAAATTTTATCCCAAAATATTTCTGTGTAACATTACTAATGGATTTGAAATGTGTTTTCATATGATTGTCAGTATACTCTATGATGATTCAATTCCCTTTTTTTTTTTTTTTTTTTACAAAGCAATTGGCTTCTGACTATAGTCTTAATAGCCGCATCAGTCTTTTTGTTTACTCATATTACCTTAAAAGTTAACTTGTATCTATTAATGTTAGACTAATCTCTATCTGTTCATTTGTGTTAGATAAACCGTATCACTAAGAAGGGTTTCTGTGAAGACCTAGCAAGGGTTTGATAGCTTACTTTGTCTTATTGTGAAGCTATTACTTAATGGCCTAAGGAGATACTGAAGAAATTTGTTATATGGAAAACTTGATAAAACATTCTCTACAGGTCCCTTGTTGGATAGATGCTACTTACAAAGTCTAACAGACATACTCAGCAGAAGCCTGGGCTAATGCTTACCCTTAGTACAGCCATAGAGGGGTGTGTCTGCATTGGTTCTCTTTTCCTCCCCATGCTTCAACCTATTCCAAGTGGCACATATGTTTTGTGAGAGGTCTGACCACCATGTGCATCCTCATGCCCTCAAGTTCCTGAGTTCCAAGAATAACCACAGCGAGTTTCTACAGTTTGCAGCTCACTATCTGGGCCTGGGAGTGATGCCTACCACCTTCTGAACATACATACTATCCCTGTCCCACAGACAGCCAACAGATAGATAACAGTTCTTCCCAAACTCTTAATGAGTGTTGAGTGCTCTGACTCCAGACACATAAGTGAGCCGAAATCACCCCACACAGAATCAGCTCACAACACACAAACCCACTACCATAACCCAAATCCTTATCCTGGATTCCTCTCAGCTTTTTCACTCTCACCAAATTCCAAGGTCTCTGGTCACTGAGGCCTACTTCTTCCTATGTCCCAGATTTCCACCATTAAATTCTGCCAGCATGGCAAGACCTATTATTCCAGATCCCTCTCCACATGAGAGATAATATGGTCACCCCTTTCTTCTGGGCCCCAGTTCCTCCACTCATCCCATAAGACATTATTCCCAGTCACTTCAGAAAGCTGGACATAAGCTCTCTGGTGGACACACACACACACACACACGCTTTCCTTTCCAACTGTTCCCAGTCATGATTCCCTTCCTCCTTCATCCCAGGCCAGCCAGTCCTGCTGGAAGTCCTTAAAGCGTGCTCTTCACCCAACACGGCATGCTCCTCCAATCACGCCCATTCCTGTTTCCCTTTCTAACTTTCCCTTCTGATTATGACCTTGAAGTCCAAGAATATCAGGCCCTCTGTAATTCTACACCACCTTAGCAGGCTTCCTGTAAAGGAATTATCGATTGTCTCAGGAAATGTATAAGTAGTCACAGCAACCAAACATAAGAACTTCACCAATGAACACACAGGCACTTGCATGCATACATAAGTTTATATAGTTTCACTGGAATTATGTGAATATATCTGGCATAAGTTGATTTTGAAGGTTTATAATATGCAAAGCATATGCAACTGAAAGGTAGCTATTATTTGTCCAGGAATTCTTGAGTTCATTCATGGAATTTTCTCTCACACATCCCTGCAGCACATTTGAACAATGAAAACAATTTCAAAAGTGTTAACACACACTGAAGACTCTGATCATTATTGTTCCAATTATGTACATACATGTTTAAATTTCATGGTAAGTGCTTTAGTGTTATAGCCTGTAGCAGTCTTTTTTAAATTTGTGCTAGTAAACATTTATTTAATTTCTTCTATTTCAACAGCAAAATAATCAATACTATTATTTGCTAAAAAGTCTATATTTCTTTTGAGTTTTCTTTGAAAATGAACTACTTTGTTTAATACTGATGAGTCCTAAAAAGGCAAACCAAAAAATAAAAAAGAAAAGAAAAGAAAGGAAATTAAGGAACAATAAGCTAAAATCCTACCTAAAGTATAACAATTTTTTTTAAATTGAGCTCTTACTCTTTTTAATAACTTGAGTAATGATTAGTCAGGTCTGCATCTTTTTAAACACTAGGATAACAGTTTACATACTATTCAATCTCAATCTCAATCTCAGCTATCTTAAATAGGTGTGTATTGTTTGTCCTGCCACAGGCTGATTACTTCAATGTACACAATGCAGGTCATAAGTTCTCACAAGCTCCAATGTTGAAATGGAAGGACATCCCGCAGAATCACACTTTTTCTTTTGTAGCCCAGGCTGGTCTCAAACTCATAGTATTCCTCCTGCCTCAGCTCCCAAGCGCTAGGTTTATAGATGTTTGCCACCATACCCAGCTCCAGAATCACTGCTGAAAATCATGGAAAATGACCTTCACTTATGGTGAAGCTACCAGACTTCTTTTCAGTCAAACGATAGGTGTGCTTCAATGTGTAGAAGATTGTAATTTGGGATGAAATATTGATTTAGTAATTGAGTAATGTAATGAGTTAAAATTGGAATAAGACATATTGAAAGTAAATTAGAGCAATAGTTGACCATTTCTTTTATTTTTGTTACTTTTAATAAGAAATAACATTGAAACAGTTTCAAACCACGTTAGTCAGCCACATTTGATGTAATGCATATTATTGTCTTCATTGTAGTTGTTCAGAGTACAAGGTGCAGCGATAACTTTTCTAAATACTATTAATAGTTGACGATATTTGGAGCCAACACATTGTTATAATTTCCTCATGATACTACAGTTTGCCTTCATTATGTTTAGGACAGAACCACGAAGAGTTGTCTCTCAAAAGAAAACTTTACAGATCATAATAATTCGTATAAACTTTTAATCAAATGATAATACATGTTATTCTTGTCTCTATTATTAAAAACAAAGACAGCCTATGAGAAGGACATGCTGGGGGCTGAGCAAATAGCTCAGCGAATTAAAGTGTCTGCTCAGACTGACACAACAGCCCACGTTTGATTCCCAGTCTGCCATGCCAGACCCCCCCTCCCAGGTGCACTGAGACAGAGATTTACACTAAGTGTGGTGGTGCACACCTGTAATCTCACTCTTGCGAGGCCATAAACAGACCTGTAGATTCTTTCCTAAATACAAAAAACAAAAACAAAAAGAAAGGAAAAGAAATATTAAAAAAAGAAAAGAATGGCATAAAAGGAGAAGGGGAGGGGGGCGATCACATGCTGCTGATTTTATTGGAGAAGCTTCATTGTGACTGGTTGATCTGAAACAAAATCAACTTCTCCCACTGGAGGAGGAGCCAGGGGCTGGGACTGTAACTATTTTCTACCGGAGCATCATGTCCTGGCTCCAGGGTGAATCCTTCAGCCTCTAGGACAGATTTATCCCCGTCCGGTGCAAACTTTCTACCTTCAGTCATTGAGCCTTGGGACATTCTGGTGCAGATACTTGATATACACTTGCATGGTATCGTGGGCTTCAGAACGTTCAGTGGGACTCATGGGGACACTGCTGTGGGATATTAATGCAGGGAAAATCTCTCTCTCTCTCTCTCTCTCTCTCTCTCTGCCTCAGTGTCTATCCCTCTCTTTAGTATGATCAAGTAATGTATATACTTTATGAGTGTCAAACACAATGAATGCTTATTTTTAAAAAATCATTGAAAGGCACACTGTTATTAATCTTTCTTGCATTTATCAGGCAAGTCAAATAGCTCAGCAGATTAAAGCACCTGAAGGCAGGCACAGGGCCAGAGGTTCAATCCTCAGGCCTGCCCTGCTATTTCCAACCCTGGGGTGCACTGAGATAGCAATTGAGACTGGGTGTGCTGGCTCGTGCTTGCAATCCCAGCTCTTGGGAGACTGTTAATAGCCAGATCACTATGAGTACAATCTAGTGATGAGACCCTGAGCACCCTGTAGACCCTTCCCTAAAATATAAAAAAAGAAAGAGAAAAAGAAAAAAAAACGAAGACAGAAGGAAAAAAAATACATTTATCCCATCATTCTTGCCAACATTCTTCTGTACCTCCTTTCTTTAGGAGGTACAGAAGTGATCTATTATACCTGTGGTTACCTACATTGTCCTGGATATCTTGAGGTTCTGAATCATTTCAAAATCTCTATCTTTCATTGTCATTTTGAGGAAGAAACAGAAATTACATTGCACCAGGAGTGGCAAAAAAAAAAAAAAAAAGTGGATTTGTGATACAGCTCAGTGGACTAAGCACCTGCTTAGGCAAGCACAGGAACAGGGCTTTGATCCACAGCACCACATGCCACACCAGTCCTTCCCCCAAGCACACTGAACTGGCCACCAAGACCAGATATCATGGCACAAACCTACAATGCCAGCACTGGGGAGGCTGAAAACAGGAGGATCACTAAGAGTTCGAGGTGTGTAGTGAGACCCTGTACCAAATACATAAAAAAAGTATATAAGAACACCTTCATTAAAATCTGAAATGTTTTTAGAAGTCTGCATTTTTGTTGGATGACACTTACCAGTAGCTTATCACTGTCATGATTCATTTTAATCACAATGATTAAAGACTCCCAGGAAAGGCGACTTCCTGCCCAGCTTCATGAAGTGGCGAGTCAATGGCCCAACTGTGCTCCATGTGAGGGGAGATATTTTGAGGGGAGTTAATGGCAATGTGCACTTTTCTGAAATTTTTTGAGAGATTAGACATTTACCACATAGTTTGTTCATACATCTTATATATTTGAAGATATTACATAAAATTGAAGGACCAAAGTTGCAGCTATACTCTGCTTCACTTAGTGGGTCTACGAAAACTTGTGACTCTTAAAAAGTATGACATTCTTAAAGTATTGTAGTGATATAGAGATAAGATTGAAGACCAGTTGGTGTCCCTAGAAGTGGTGCCTTATGGACAGAACCCAGGAAGACCTGCCTTCTGTTGCTCAGGATTCCCCGAAAGCTGAGGCCTGAAGCTTCAGCAGGGAGCTCCCCCTGTGGGCACACTGTCCTTGAATTATAGGCAGAGCCCAGAGGGGGCTGCCTTCTGTTGTCTGAGATTCCCGGAAAGCTGGGGCTCAAGGTTGTGGATGGCGGCTCTTCCCATGGATGCCCTGTTCCTTGTTTATCTGCTATGGGACACCAGTGGTTGCCTCCTCTCCTATTTAAAGTATTATTTGTTAGCATAAGCGTGAGCTACGTGCCTGGACATGTCTGGAATATGCTGTGTTGATTAAAGTAATGACGTATACTCTTTAGCCATTTTTTTTTAATGCTAAATAAAAAGAAGAGCCTTCTGAGGCTCTGGGCTCACTGAGGAAGAGAAATCTCGGTGAGTCCTCTGAAGCTATATTCGTCGGATCTTCTCGTCGTTTCTTTCCATACCAGACCAAAAATCGTTTAACATTAAAGTAAATATTTTTTTATGTCTTTGTCACCATTGTCTCCTTATACTTAGACATATTCCTAATCCCTGAGGCATTCCAAAATGTTTAGTGGATAAATGGTAGACTCAATTGCGATCATCCATCCTCTTTGAATTAAAAAACACACCTATATCCTTTATTAAGTATCAAAAATCTCATAATTAATAGTGAAAGAATTCTTCAGACATTTCTCTCCAGTTATGCGTTCATGCATTAAAATCCACTTTTCAAAATATAGGTGTCCATCTATACATAAATTATTTTGTACTTAATTTTAGAAGTTTTCAAAATTATATTTTTGTTTCTGGCTTCAAATGAATATGTATATTCAATGCAAGGATACATTAGTTACATACAACATAAATCCCTATATCTATTAAAACACATATGTTTAATTGCACATACAAGAAAAAATGTATACATAATCAGACTCTGCTGGGTAATCTGATTCTCAACTTGGCTGGGTTAAAACTCTCAGAAAAGTAATTAGATTGTAAAACTATTAAAGTCCTGAGTGGATTTATGCATGACTGACTGTGTTTTGAGATGCGTGTGGACCTGATGTGAAGTAGGGCATGGAGCCCCATGCTGGGGTCTCTGAAGAGGAATTCTCTCCTCAGGATGTTTGCAACCAGCTATGCTTCCTGGAGCACCTTGGGCTGAAGGCTTTTGCTCCACTGCACCTTTCCACACTATGCTGTGTTTTACCTCAGACCCATGGGACAGAAACATGTGACCATGGACAGAAACTTCTCATACTGAGTCAAATAAGTCATTTCTTTTTTTAAATGGTACTTGTTTGCTATTTTGTCTCCAAAACCAAAATAATTAATGCAAACTATTAATGACCTTACTAGATCTCCAAAGTTAAAAGAAATATTTGCTGCCATGACTGATGATTTATATGCTGTTCCAGATTGTGTGCACGCTGAATCCAGGGAGGCTAAAATAATAGCATCACAAGTTGGGACATTAGCCTGGAAAAATCAGCAATTTAGGGAGACCCTATCTCAAAAGCAAAATTAAAAAAATACTAGACATTCCGTATGAATGTTTTATTCAGTCCCTGGTAGAATATAATGACAAAATGTAGTTAAAGTGATCCGTTCATTAGATCTATATAATATATACCATTTTGTTGTAGTTAAAAACCGATGTCATAGAGAGATTTGGAAGTAAAAGTGAAAAAATGTGAGCATAATAATCTCTTACTGAAATATAGAAGCAGGTATTTTTGTTGTTGTGATAATATACCAAAGTTTTCATAGCAGAAAGAAAAATAAAAATGCATACACAACTTGAAAACCTCTAATTAAATGCATGAAGAATTATGAAACCATGTGAAAATTTCAAAGAAACATTTGAAGAAATTAGTCAAATCATTAAAAGGAATAGTCCTAGAATATTAACTTTTCCTGGTTTGTATTTTGAATGTGTATAAATGAAAGATACATCTTGAAATGGCTGAGTCTTTGAAATTTGACTTTGAAGTCTGACCATATTCCAAGGAGAAATTTGAATGTATTTGAGTGCATTTTAGTGTATATGTTAAAAATATTTAAAATGGCTATGTTCACTCAAAAGTATAAAAATTTAGCAATATGAGCAACAGATTGATGGCTCTTAAAGTCACTTCTAATAGAAGGTGATGCAATAAAAAAATATAATATATATATATATATTATATATTATATATATATATCTTTTTTACTACAGGGCCTACAGGGTCTCATTACATAGAATGGACTCATAGTCATCCTCCTATTTTCATCCCCCCAAGAGCTGGGATTACAGGCTTGCATGACCATGCCCAGTTTCACCCACTCAGCGTGCCCTGGGGGAGGGGTCGGCATAGCATGGAGACTGGGCCTGTCTAAGCAGGCACTTTTGTCTGCTAAACTATCCTGCTGGCCCTCCATCTTTTTATTCTTGGAAGCACCAATGTCTGTCCCTGGATTCAAGTGCCACATTGTGCCAAAAGCTCCTGAAGCTAATCATTCATGTAATGAATGTTTTCAATCTTGCATGGAGCAGCCAGTTTTCATATGATATCATCACTCTGCTCATAAAATAACCTTATATTTTCAAGCACATATAGTCCTATGTGGTGACAGTGAATATGATATTGATGCAGGAAGAAAAACTGATCTTTTAACTTGGAAAAGATTTGGATGAGTTCATGTTCTTTAAAACTGAAGAATGAATTTTAGGAAGGAGACAGAAGTTTAGAATAGAATATTTTTTGGGAAAGAAAGCTTCTGTCCAAGAGGGGAACAGAAGGGGCCCTCGAGTGTGTTGTCCTCGAAATTGTCTTTCTTTAGGGGTCTTATAGGGCAAGACCATGTGATAAGGTGGACCTAAGGTGAAACTAGGGGAATTGGCTTAGGTGGTCATGAGGTGGGACAAAGCCATGGTTGACCAATGAGATTACAAACATCATTGTTCAGGTAAAATTGATTAAATCGGGAGCAAATTGGGAAGCAAGTCAGGTAGCAAGCAGGCATGAATAAGGAATAAGGGTTCTTTTTGTTGGGGTTGAATTTCTGGTTCCTTTAGGCTGTTTTAGGGTGATGATATTCATTTAGAATATCAATCTCTGAGACTTAACTTTAAGTGAGGAGGCAGCTGCATTTTCTTACTCTTTTGTTTCCAGGTCTGGCCCACAGGTGCCTGTCCCTTGCAAAGCTGCGTAGTTAAGTTGCTTTCAATATTGTCCTGGAGGTCCTGGCCCTATCTGACTGCCTATAATATTTCTATCTAATTCTTGGCTGCCTACAACAATATATACTACTGGTTTCTAATGAAAAGCAGGATTTTTGTTTGTTTGGTTAGTAGTTTTGGAGGGCCAAAATCATTCACATTTCCTCTCTATCTAGAAGTGTCCTGGAATCCACAAGAATAAATCTGTATTGGCCCTGGTCTCAGGACACCATCCCAACTCCCTTTGGCACAGTGAATTGAAATAGTTAAACCTACTGCAGTTTTTGAGTGGGGGAGTATCTCAGAAGCTTGGGATGTGAATTGGAGCCTAGCAAACTCTTTGTGCTGCCATCTTACATGTGAAAGGCAAAATTTTCATTGCTACATGTTTCACTGACTACAGGTAGCAAACAGGAAGTACGAGGAGATTCATGATAGAGACTGTATATTTACATTTTCTAAATTAAGATCTACTTTGAAAGTTATTAGTAGCTTCTTTATTTTGGAAATTACTGGCTTTTTAATTTTTTTTTTTTTAAACTGTGGAGTGGAACAGTGATTTTCAAAAATCAGCTACCTTTACTAGTGTGATGCTTTGAGAACTAGTGGTCAACTTACTGCATCCAGCTGAACTCAGTTGGCATGATGCCAGGTGTGCAAGAGGATTGTGGCTGGCAGCAGAAAAGGCAGAGCTGTACAGAAAGTTTAGAAGCTGCTAAGGAGCTGTGGTTTTCCTGGTGCTGTTGATTTTCTTGGAGGAGCTTTTCATGCTTGCCTTCCTGATGAACTTGGCCATTCTTCTTGTTGCTACGGTGCTTTTAGGGAGCTCTGCTTCTGACTTTGGGCATCACTTCCTCGCTCCTGAGCGGATCCCTCAGGCTGCCAGCACAGACCCTTCATCCTCCTCGTACAGACATTCTAGGTTCTACCACTCACCGTTGGAACTTTCCCGTGTAGATTTTATGGGCATTTGGCCTGCAGTTGAACTCATGGGGAGCACTGTGGTGGACTCTAGGTCTTCAGCTGGACTTATGCAGGTCATTGCTGTGGGATCCAGGCCATCAGCTAGATTCTTTTGGTCTTTAATGTGTGCATGGATTTCCTGCACTTTCTTTGTATATGACTCAGTATAATGTAACCTTACAAGTTAAGTGTTCCATGTTATATTGTTCCCCTTATAAGGCTCAAAATGCAACAAGTAGGAAAAGTAATTTAAACATATACTTTACATTTTTCATAGTCATTTATTTTTTTATATTTAAAATTTAACAATGATTATATTATATCATCCTTTAAATTATAAACTCTGAGAGAGAAATCAGGACAAACACAGTTCTTTAATATATACCATCGACAGAATTTCCTCCTGTCTTCTGCCAAATTCATTTCCCTTATATTCTTTCTCAGCCAAGAAAGGATGGGCTGCCTGGGTGTAATTCATTTATAGCTCTTCATTAAAGACAGTTGTCAGCTTTATTTGGATTGTTCTGGGGTCACAATATTACTTTAGCCCTGTATCTAGCAGAAAGCTGAAGGAATAATTAGTTCTTGCTCAGAAAATGAACAATGCAATGAACAATAAGCATCATATAGCAAGAAATAGTATTCTGAAATCTATCTATGACATATCGTAATCAAAAGAAAATTTGTCTCCTAACAATGCATGAAAATGTAAAGGAATGGACAACTAAGAAGAACTTTGCTGTCTTCAGTGACTTAGTCTAAATAAAAGATTTCAAGTTGCTTTTTTAAAAAAGAGTCTGTTGAATTCAATTAACCAACAAATTCCTGGTTATAATATTTTTCTCAAGCTATTTACTTGGACATGTAGCACCCTAATATGAAATACATAACTGGAAGTTTTGGGGAACTTGTAACTTTACAAGTTAATTTCATAGTCTTATTAAAACTATGAAAGCCACAACCAGGTCCATTTTTATAAAATTTATCTACAAATTTATTATGTATGTGGTTGATTCTGTGTCCTTCAAGTATATTTTCTAGTTAATATCATTCAATAAAAGAATAGTGTAACTCTAGTGTCTATTCGTTAGATGGATAGCTATATGCCAACACAGGTGAGGGTCATACTTAAAGCACATGTTGTTAATGCCGAAAGGGGCCTTTTGATTATCTTCCCAGACTCTAATTTTGCTACACTGGTTGTACTGAACCCAACATTTTGGTTTCACCTGACCAAGAACCTACCAAGTAATGGGAAATTTAGGCGTTCATAGGACCCCTGGCTTCAAAGGGGACTTTTAGCAATTTATATATTTGTTGGGATGATGACCATATTGTGACATAATTACTACTTTAAAATTTTAGTAAGTTTTATTTCACATTACATTACACTATAATATAATGATGGTCATTTACTGCACCCTAACTTGATATTTTACATGCTAACTCTGTATAAATTTAAAAGATAGCTCTGTAGAATAAGAGCTTGCTTGGCAAGCACAAGGGCTTGAGTTCAATTCCTGGTTCTGAAAAAAAAAAAAAAAGTTTGGGTAAAATCTTAGCAAATTCAATGTACTGACATTCTATGTAGATGTATGACATGAAATTTTAGTTTTATATATTTGGGGGTGGTTTTCTGATGTATGGTTTAAATTAAGGAATACTATGTACTGTCCTCTGAATAAAACTGATGCTAATAAACTCTCTATACTTTCAGATTTTATAAAGTTGTGAGAGAAAACAGATATTGCACAAAACGATTCAAATTACAACAGCTACAGAAAAGCTGTGCTTCGGGCACTGTCCCATTGCTGTTATAAGCACATAGGACAAGTAACGGTTGCTTTTTTTAATCCCATGATTGTGTTCTGCACAATTTGAAACACTTCTTCAGAATGTGGACCTCCTATAGACACCAATATCCAAAATTTTATGTCACATTACTTTACCCCATAATACAGTGGTGATGATTTAGTGTACCATAAATTGATATTTTACATGCTAACTTTGTATGAATTTAGTACTGATAAAAAGAAAATTGCTCACAGCAAATAATAGTATGAGGAAAGTAAGTGAGAATTACATAGAGGCATAAGAGCTATTCTCAATTTTATAAGTGCCACTATTTTTCTCTTTTTAGTTTCAATTCTACAAATATTCATCAAGGCCTACATTATGAGTGAAAGAAAAATGTAATCCTCTCTTCAGCAACAAAAAATACAGATGAAACATTTGAAACATAATCCAGACAGAACTGCTCTGTTAAATTATTTGAATCAAATTTGAAGTTATAAATATGTTCCAAAATGGAGGAGTGGATTTTTTAAGGAATTTTTCCTGTGCATGGTGACATTATTTTGCCAGTAGTGTTACTGAACTTTACAATTTACAAACTGCCACATATTGACTCATTAATTCTCTCACCAACTGTAAAACACTTAGTATTATCAGACCATGAGATCATAAATGTAAACATAATACCTCAGGAGGAGGTTTAATACATCTTATACACAGGACTAAATGGTAGATAAAATTGATTGTAAGCATTGAATTTTCAGCCATTCATATTATAAAGTACTAGTTAAAATTTTTAAATCTCTCAACATTTGGAGGTAAAATTTCTTAAATTCTCAGAATTGCATCAAATTTTTCCATATTTTCCCTGTTAAGTAATTTTATACTTTCATAATTTTTAAGATAAATTTAGGAAAACGAAGTAACTAATTTCACCTGTTTGAGATAGAAGGATTTTTATCTTCTAGAAAACCTACATTCATAAAAAAGAAAGCATATTCATACATAAATTTTCCCTGAATATTTTCTTTTTAAATATATGTAATACTTATTCTTTCTAATAAATGGTGTGTGTTTCTTGTCTTTTAGGAAACTTTACATCAGGGCATATTTTAATAATCAATTTCCACTCTCTCATCATCTATCTTTTTTTCTTTCTTTCTTTCTTTCTTTTTTTCTTTCTGTTGTCACCAAGGTTGGATCTCCCCAGGACCTTCATCACCTATATTTTCTCAGGACTCCTTATTTAACAAATGTATTACATAGTATGGTAGACTGAGATGATTATAAAATGTATAAAAAGGTAGACATATTGAGTTAGTTGTTAACAGATGATATGATTTGTGCCTAGGTGCCCAGCCAAAGGCTCATGTAGTCATTGTGCTTAAGGTTCTAGAGTTTGTGATTAACTCATAATCCAAGGCTGGGATTATGGGTCGTCTCAGTACAGCTGGGATCATGATGTAAGTGCTATGCCCACCCTGGAGCATATAGCCTGAAGGCAATATAAGAAAGAAGAGAGCCTGGCCTCTGACATTGTTACCTGTAACCCTCCCATTTTGCTCTTGCTATTTTGCTGTCTTCTGAAGCCAGGAACCACTGCCCGCTGGCTTGTTCCATTCTGCCTTGGTGCCAGACCATTATGGGCTAAAACGTCCACAAACTGTGGGCTAAATAAATCTTCCCTTGCCTAATTTTGGGTGTTGGGCATTTTATCCTAGCAAGAAGAGAAAAGAAACTGAGACAGCAGACATATAAATCTTGACCTAACAATTCTATATCAGGGAACACTTTGTCTGGAGAAAAACATAAGTAGTAATTCTCTAGAGTTTGACACAGGCAAGTAAAGAGAGAGAGGGCAAACAGAGAGTATGAAGAAACACAGGAAATAATACTAACAGTCTGGGATTTTGATGTAAATCTCTGTGATCTAATATTTGTCCCCTGGGTAAATTAATACAGGGAATTTTGTGAGATGAAGATCATAGAGGAACAATGAGAATTCCCGAGCCAGGAGTGACATGACCCCAATGGCACTGAGCTGTCTTGGTTCCTGTGGTAGTGTTGACAACAGCCAAGACAAGTAATGCACAAAGCATCCATGGATAGCTGAAGGGATAGAGGCATTGTGGTTTACAAGCCGTCATGCAAAGCAATGAAAATTTCCACTTGAAGCAAAAAATAGATGGAACTGGAAGAAACTATGTTGAATGAAATATGAAAGACACATTGTAGGAGATCGTGCTCATCTGTTGATCTAATGTAGAACAGGTTTGACAGGAAGCTGAGAAAAGTTGAGCCAGGTGTTTGCATAGCAGGTAAGAGGACACAGGCTGATCAAAGGAGTATTTTCTACTCAGCTCACTGCAGCAGAGTGCAGCTGCTTCGGAATAAGCTACTATATGTTTTAGGAAGAACTAGAATAAAGAAGGCTTAAGCCTCCAAGAGCCAGGACATAATAGCAAATTAGAAATACTAAATCCATATAGGATCAGTAAATTCTTAAAATATTCCAAAATATGTCTGAAATTGCACGACTACTTTCAGTGAAACAGTCTCTCTTGACACTACTATTTCACTCTCAAGCCATCTCTTCTACCTCTCCACCGTGGTTCTAGAGAGCCAGGGTCATTGTTGTCACTGACACTTGCCTGTTCTGTCATCCATCTCATTATGTGGGGAAAAAAAAAAATCAGTATGTTTTCTGTCTTCAGTAGGCAATAGGATCTGAATAAAATAGCTTAAAAAAATGCAACATTCCTATTTTATATTATTGTTATTTTTTGTTTATGCAGAGCAAAGTATGAATTATTGTTCAAACTCTCATACCTCCTACTGAATACACAGATTACTTATCTCAGCCTTGAATTATTTGAACAACGCTGAATATTTAGAATACCCATTATATCTAAAGCCAAATTGTTATTTCCTTTAAAAATTTGAATAATTGAACTCTGATACTTAGACAAGTTGCTAAGTTAATCTTTTTCTCTGTTTCTCCCTCTGTGGTGGGTAAAATGACGAGGCAGAAAATGCACGGACACAAAGCCAGCCAGCCCTTAGGAGCCGCGCTTTCTCTTGGCATTCTACTTGAGTTAACAAACTGAGTCCAATCAAACCTGCGCAGCAATCATTCCTGGATTATTATATCCTACTAACTGCGCCCTAGGGACACATACGCTGAGAGAAACACAGGTGGCTGTGGAGCCCTTCGCTTAATTGGACCAACGTTATGACCTAGCATTAAGCTTTAGTATGACAGCGATTGTTTTGGCTATTCAGAGAGTCTACAGTTTTCATTAATAGGTGTGTAAATTACTGTCAGAGTCACATTTCTTCTTTTCTACGACAGCTCCAGGCAAAAATGTGAATTAACAGTCTTAACAGATATCACTTTTCCAGCTATCAAACTCTTCCTAGAGAAAACACTTGAAATGATCTGGTAACAAACACTCACGATTAGCAAACAGTGCGTTACTTGTCCAAGCATATTTGTTAACTTGAGGTGCAGTTATAAAATAAAAGGTTCTCTTCGGCTTCAAAGGCTCAGGTTTCAGAAGGCAATAGATTAAACATTTAAGGGGCATGGATACCTTTCAACCTCTAGCTTCTGCCCGCTTTCAGGTATATCACCGACACCTGAGTAACAGCTCCACATCTACAGCAAACTTTGAAGGTGATGAGATGGTTTGAGGTGTTAACGGAAATGTTTCCAGCAGCTTACATCTGAGTAAAAAGGAAAGGAGGGAGGTACCTAGGCACCACAGGGCCACAGTGCCTCCCAGTTTTATGGAAGACAGGGCTAGTGTCTCTTGCCTTCTTCCTTTACTTGAGAAATGCCACTAATGTGGAGATTTGCGCTCTCTCCTAGGTTGATATAGCGATCTTCCTTTACTTCAGAACAGAAATTGTACATTGCAGCCAAATATAGCTCTCATCTTACTTTGTTCTCTTTTGCTCATTTACAAATAAACAGAATTTCATAACCAAATATTAAGAAGACGGTACTGCTATTACATTGAATACTATTCTCTTTAAAATAATTACTCAGGGAGTTGCGTTGCGTTCCAGCCCGTCAGGGCTCTCCGGTCCTGCAGCCCCTGCCGCCTCTGCCGCCCCTGCCGCAGCCATGTCGTTCTTCCCGGAGCTTTACTTCAACATAGACAATGGTTACCTGGAGGGACTGGTGCGCGGCCTCAAGGCCGGTGTGCTCAGTCAGGCCGACTACCTAAACCTGGTGCAGTGCGAAACGCTAAAGGACTTGAAGTTATACCTGCAGAGCACAGACTATGGCAACTTTCTGGCCAATGAGGCTGCACCTTTGACAGTGTCAGTCATCGATGACAGGGTCAAGGAGAAGATGGTGGTGGAGTTCCGCCCCATGAGGAACCATGCATATGAGCCACTTGCCAGCTTCCTGGACTTTATTACTTACAGCTACATGACTGACAATGTGATCCTGCTCATCAAGGGCACGCTGCACCAGCGCTCCATTGCTGAACTTGTACCCAAGTTCCACCCACTAGGCAGCTGTGAACAGATGGAGGCTGTGAGCATCGCGCAGACACCTGCTCAGCTCTACAATGCCATTCTGGTGGACACGCCCCTGGCGGCATTTTTCCAGGACTGCATCTCAGAACAGGACCTTGATGAGATGAACATTGAGAACATCTGCAACACACTCTACAAGTTTTACCTGGAGTCCTTCTATAAGTTGTGCACCTTACTGGGAGGGACCACAGCTGATGCCATGTGCCCCATCCTGGAGTTTGAAGCAGACCGCCGCGCCTTCATCATTACCATCAACTCTTTGTAGGCACAGAACTGTCTAAGAAGGACCATGCCAAGCTCTTCCCACACTGCGGACGCCTCTATCCTGAGGGCCTGGCTCAGCTGGCTCAGGCTGATGACTATGAGCAGGTCAAGAATGTGGCCGATTACTACCCGGAATACAAGCTGCTTTTTGAGGGTGCAGGAAGCAATCCTGGAAACAAGACCCTGGAGGACCTATCCTTTGAGCGTGAGGTGAAACTGAACAAGATGGCCTTCCTGAACCAGTTCCACTTTGGAGTCTTCTATGCCTTTGTGAAGCTCAAGGAGCAGGAGTGTCGAAATATTGTGTGGATTTCTGAGTGCATTGCTCAGCACCACCGTGGGAAGATTGACAACTATATCCCTATCTTCTAGTGTCTTGACTCAAAGCTTCCAAGTGTCCTGTGTATGTTTGTATGTGCTGTGATGAAGCCTATGGCTCACCTGCCTGTCCTGGGGGTGGGTAGCACATTGTCCTAGGGGCTGTGAAGCTTTCCCTGATACTTCCTTGCCCTAACCTCACTGTTAGGTCTGAAAAGAGCTGGGCATTTTTCCCCTGATCAAGAATGGACCAACCCCCTCCCCCACAGAGCAATGACATCCTATCAGCCCTATGTTTACAGCCACTGACATGTCTGAGAAACATGTGGCCACTTTCATGTCCCCCTCCAACCTGAGTAACTTGGAGGCAGTAAGAGCTTCCTTTCTCAGAGCGTTGGCCATGGGAAGGGTAGAGTATGTGTATCCTTGGGGCATGGGAAAGTAGTTGTCCCTCTGCTCTGGACCTGAGACAACAAAACTACTCTGTCTAAAAAAATAAAAATAAATAAAAATAAATAAAATAATTACTCAGATGGGGATATAAACTAAAAAGGTTCTTGCAAATATGAAGACCATGTGATAACACAAATTTTATTTTCAAAGAAATAAAACTGAGACTAACTAGCATATGTACTCAAATAGTTTTAAACAATGGGATATATGATTTGAGAAACTGTAACTATTTTTTTGAGAAACTAACTATTGAACGTTTCCCTACTCCTATTTATTTATCTGCTAGTTTGATCTTATCTCTCTCTGTCTCTTTTTCTCTGTCTCTGTCTCTATCTCTCTTTATCTCTCTCTGTCTCTCTCTCTGTTTTTCTGTCTCTGTCTGTCTCTGTCTGTCTGTCTGTCTGTCTCTCTCTCTCTCTCTCTCTCTCTATATATATATATATATATATATATATATATATATATACTTATATGAGAACAGCCATGGTATTTGAGTATGTGTGTCTGTCTTGACACTATGCTATTAAGTTGCATTACTTATCAATGACTCAAGTTTATCTTTCTGTGTAGCAGTGTTATGCTTTGTGTCTAGTTGTTCCCACAAAGCCTCATGCAGTCATGGAGCAGGGACTTCTATTTTAGAGTTTGAGATTAACTCATGATCCACTGAGATTATGAGTATAATGGATGATCCACTGTGATTATAAGTCTTAGTACTGCTGGGAATATGGGTGTGAGTGCTACACTCAATTTGATACAGAGAGCCTGAATATAAGAGAGACAGAGAGACAGACTCTCCCTCTGTTGCCATTGTTGCTGGTCCACTGCCATGAACTGCTGCCCTCTGCCCTGTGCCACTCTGCTTTGGAGCCAGCTGACTATGGTCTGAGATCTCCAGTAACTGTGAGCTAAATACACCTTTCCTTCCTTCATTTTGGGTGCCAGGCTTTTGTCTCAGCAACAAGAGGAGAATAACTGAGACAAGCAGCATAGTACACAGCTGTGTATAAGCACTACATTTTCCTTATCCATTTATCTATTGGTGGACATATGCACTGTTTCTAAGATACAGTTGGTATAAATTGGGCTGCAGTCTAAGTGGGTATATCATATTTCTCTGTAATATGATTATTTTAACTATTTTGGGAAAGGTAACAAGGAGGAGGCTATCTGGGTGGAATGAAATTTCTATTTGTAAATTGTTGAGACATCTGCAATGATTTCTATAGTGGTTGTACCAGTCTACATTCTGAACGACAGTGTAGTAGAGTTTCTTTTTCTATATGTCCTCTTGAATATTTGTTATTATTATATTTTTTGTTGATATTCTGTTTGGTAGAAGATTTTATCTCAGAGTAGTTTTAATTTTCGCTTCTCTAATGGCCATAAATGATGAAAACTTTTTCATGTATTTATTGGCCATTTTGCACTTCTTTCTGAGAAGTGTCTATTTATTTCAGTTGTTCATTATTTTTTGACTGAATCTTTTATGGTAGGACTCTAATTTTTTCAAGTTATTTGTATACTCTTGATGATAGTCATCTGTTTGTACAATGAATAGTAAAATATTTTCCCCATTCTATAAGTGTTCTCTTCCCTTTATTGGTCATTTCCTTTGTGTGTGAAAATTTTTGATTTCATTTGATTCCATTTGTTGATTTTTGATGTTATTTCTTGTTTTAGTGAAATCCTATTTTGAAAATCTTTGTCTTCTACAGGTGTACCTGTTTTAACTTCTAGGAAATTAGATATTTTTATTTTAACCTTTTCTCCTGACTTAAATATTAATGATATTAACACATTAAAAGTTTCTTTAAAATGACAAAATTGAATATATATATATATATATATATATATATATATATATATATGTATTTCCTTTTTTTCTGGAAATCATAAAAGCAAGACAATAAGTTTTATATCATCATTAATTCATTCCAGTATACACTGATGTCTTAAAATTTGTCAGTTGACGTGGAATTTGCAAACCCAGGATCAAAGCATCCAGTTAGTCCAAGGTGTCTCTCTGGCTAAAAGAAAACTTGTACAAGGTTTTGATACTTGTAGCTCTTTTCATAAAATTAAGATCTACAAAAGCATTTCATCAGGAAATGTGAAATGAATTAATGTTCCTCTTATACTGAATCCAGGACATCTTCATCTTTCCCTTCATTTACCCGTAAGCTGTTTTTTGACTTCTGTTGAATTTCCACTTCAGCATCACACTCCTGGAGAACACTCCATGTTTTATTAAAATGATGTGTTTTAGCGTCAATTGAATCTGCTGGGCTTTAGTCCCTTCATCACAAAGGAAATAGTCAAGTACAATTGTTTGTTTATTTTGTAGAAACATTGCTTGTCCCATAATCGATGTTAGTTAAACTATAAGCAATTATATATTTTCAGTTTTATGACTGGCTAGTCTATGAAACTGAAGAAAAGCTGTAACAATGAGCAAGAAAAGCTGTAACAATGAGCAACAAATGTAGCTGCATTTTATAAAAAACAATACCTCATCAATATCCATTGGATTACTGAACACCAATCAAAGACTGTGAGGTATAGAACAGTAGTCAAAGTTTGAATTTTTGTGTAAAACAAGTTTGAAGATAGTAATATGTTATATAACAACCACGGTTAATTTTCTATTCTTGATTTGAAATTCGATTCCATTTTTATTGCTTACTGTTGTCTTGTTTTTCCTTTCTTCCTGTTATTTGTTTTTATTTTTTTTATTTTTTTATTTTTTGGTTTTTTTTTTGTTTTTGTTTTGCTTCTTCTTTAAAATAAAAGATAAAAGTTTTGGGTGCTGGGGAAGTAGCTCAGATGCATAAGATACTGCCTGGCTAAGACAAGGTCATGATTTTGACTTCCAGCCTCACACTCCTGACCAGCCTACAACCTAGTGTGGTAACACAGGCCTGTAATTCTACCACTCAGGGAGTTGGAAAAAGAGGATCACTGTGATTTTGAGAACAGCCTGCAGGCTACAAAAGTGAACACAAGGTCAGACTGAACTGATAGTGAGAACCTGTCTCAAATAATAATAATAATAATAATAATAATAATAATAATAATATAATAATAATAATAATAATTTTTAAAAAAAGTTTAATGTAGACAATCAAAGGAATTATGGAAATGAGATGATTAGGCCTGCATAAGTGATTTTGTACAACATATGTGAAGTAGTGTTCTCCACTGAATAGAATACAGTGACGACATGGATAACATGATTGACCCTTATATAGAAAGAAGTCTTAATTTGTATTTGGTAAGAAAGCAGCAGTTACACATATCAAGCAGGGAAAAAAAGGTTGGCTAATAATTTTTATGCATTGTCTAGTGACCTTGCTTTGCTTTCTTTTTAGGTAAGAAGAAAAGATAAACTTTGCACTATCTCATTATTGATGTATCTGAAGATGTTCTATGAAATTAACCATGTTCAACATGGAAACCTTCCAGAGCAGCCTTGAGAACAAGACCAGGTCTACAAAAGCCTGAGGCTGGGAGGGTTTTTTTTTTTTTTTTTTTTTTTTTTTTTTTTTTTTTTTTTTTTTTTTTTTTTTTTTTTTTTTTTTTTTTTTTTTTTTTTTTTTTTTTTTTTTTTTTTTTTTTTTTTTTTTTTTTTTTTTTTTTTTTGCGAATAGAGAGAATACTACACTCTTTTTTGAGAAAATGAAATAATTAGCTCCTTTTAGGGATGAATATAAAGCAAAACTTGTATTAAATTCTCCACAATTTTTCAGTTATTTAGTAATTAATATTAAATTGTAGGCCTTATATTCTTACTCAAGTGTTTACATAAATACGTTTTTATCTCAAGTTCAAGTTTAAAATCTCTGAGTTAAACGTCATGTCTCACTGTAGTAGTTTCGTTTACTAGAATTTAAATGAAGCAGTAAAATTGGAGTGGCAATAAGCAAGGATAGACTCTAGATTTTAAAATTTTAGTACTATTTTCTAATATAAAAGAAGTTTATTCAGAGAAATTGGTGAGCATAGGACTAGTGCAAAACATGCTAAATTAACTTGATAACACTACTCCAAAGTGGTACAGAATTGAACTGAGCTCCTAAATTTAATATTAACAATATGTTATTAGCCTATAAGTCACAGTATAAAATAAATGCTCATAAATGCTTACTCATATAAATTAATGATGGAATCAACAAATGAAGGAGAAGTATGCAAATGTGCCATGAAGAAAATTCCAAATAGTTTATTTATTTTTTTATTTTATTTCATTAATTTTCATAAGAAAGAGATATAAATGAGTCAGTTTCAGAACAGGTTAGTAGGACAGTTACAATAATTAGTATATTGCATATAGTTGTCTTCATAGTAATTATGCAGAGTACAAGATGGAGAAATGATATCTTGTCTAAACACTATTTGTAGAAATGTTCTCATTGAACTAAGAGAAAGAAGTCACGTATCTATCCTAACTATTTTTTTTTACTATAATATAGTCTTTGATTTATATCCCCCATTTTGTTTGGTTTTGTCAGAGATGGGTGTTCCATTGAACTTCAAATATTGTAGGTGCACAAATTCAGCAAAACAATGCAATATAGTTCAATAGTCCATAATAATAGTGAGTTATCAGCAGAATTAGCAATGTCAGAAGTTGTTGACTTGCGATTTTTATAGCTCCACATATTAATATGTCTTCACTTTTTATAACACATGATTAGACTTTTGTGCTACATGGTTAAGAGCAAGATAAAGCAAGATACATGTAACAAAAAATGTAATTTTTCTATCTGACAAAGTCAGTCAAATCCCATCAGGATTTATCCCAAAACCATGTACAGTGGTTTGTAAATCTTTTGTCAGTATGAGCTATCTGGATGAGTCATGGTCATTGCTTGAGCAATTTGCTCTCTGTGAAACCCTGAGAGAACGTTTTCTCTCTAGGGGACTCTCCTTGGGCACACTATACATCATCAATCACTTTCCTCTATAGTCCAATAATCTCCTTGATCAGAAAATTAGGGACACCACTGGGTTATAGGATGTTACAGTACAGGTTCTCTTATGTCCTGATTCTTCACTGACCTTGAAAGGCAAGAGTCAAAAAATTGACTGCCATTATAGACCTTCTTTTTCTCTAATATTTTGTTGTATAAACTTAAGTTGCTAGCCATCTAGAAAAGAAGTTTAATGATATAATTATCCTGTAACATAGGCACTGAAGTTTAACAGCACTATCATTCTGAATATCAAATGCTTTAGACATAACATGGAATGGGTATGTTCCAACAATTATTGATATTCTAAACTGTAAATCAATACAAAATGTGAAAAATTACAGATTTTTATACATAAGTTCAGAAATCTAGCCATGTACAAAATTGGAGCAAGTCAATCCTATGGCATTTTTTTCTTGTCTCTTATTCCCTTTTACTACATTATTTGACAAACATTTACTTGAGAGACAAAGAGTATAGCAATAATTGATATGATATTAGAAGCAATGTGCATTTAGAAGACCAGATTAATAGATATTCCAAGCATTGTTTTAGCATTACACATTGCTATCTTCAGTGTATTTGCTTAGTGCACAGATAATAAAATATATAGCTAGTCAGGGTGAGAATTCTATGAATTAACTTCTAGTTTCAAAAACAAGATGGGGATTCTTAGGACTTAACCATCTTGTTTATATAAATGTGTGGTTTTGTCCCTGCCATGCTTCCAAACTTTTATCCTTGCTCTGTATTTATTGTTTAATATTTAAGTCCTCACTTTCTGTTTAACTTGTGTTATACTTTGCCATTTTTATTTCTTCTTTCGAATTCCTACACTTGGCAGATTACATAATATTTGTACACAGGGGTCTGTTTTATTTCACTTATAAGCATAATTTTAAGTTCCATCCACTTAAATATGAAGGTGTTAAGTTTAAAAATACTTCTGTTATATCCATTCTATACATTTTCACATATAATATGTGTAATATTTCATATGTAATACATTTACATATATAAATATATTCATATACATTTTCAGAAATTATATATTTAAATAGAAGCATTTAAAAATACTTCTATTATATCTATTTTCATGTAATGGACATGTTGGTCTTTCCAAGATTTTGCTATTACAACTTGTGCTGCTATAAACATAGGTACAGAAACATCACTGTGTTATGATGATTTCAGTTCTTCTGGCAGAATTCCCAGGAGGGGGATAGCTGCAGTGAATGGGATTGCCAGTCAATTTTTTTAGGGAGTCTCCATATTGATTTCCATAATGGTTGCACCTGTCTGCATTTCCACCAGTAGTGGAGAAGTGTTTCTTTTTCCGCACAGCCTCTCCAACATTTGCTCTTGGTTGATTTCTTTATTATAGCCATTATTTCTGGGGTAAGAAGGTATCATGGTGTTGTTTGAACGTGCATTTCACAAATAGCTAGTGATGTGGAGCATTTATTTATGTATTTATAGGCTTCTAGTATTTCTTCCTCTGAGAAGTGTGTGTCCATTTATGGATTGGATCTTTAAATTTTGGAACCCTAATTTTTTTATTTCTTTACAAATTCCAGAGAGAAGATCTTTTCATGAGAGCTTATTATTATTATTATTATTATTATTATTATTTTTATTTTTATTTTTATTATTATTATTATTTTATGTATGTATGTATTTATTTATTTATTTATTTATTTATTTTTTGTGGGACTGGGGTTCAAACTCACGACCTTGCACTTGCCCAGCAGGCACTTGTGCCTCGGAGCCATCTCCCCAGCTCCAATTTCAGTTTTCTTTTCACTTTTCTTATAGTGCTGGGGATCAAACGAGGGCCTCCGACACACCAAGCCCAACCTATCCCCGCTACGCCACACCTTGGCGGCTGAGAGCTTATTATTTAAGATTTTTTTTTTTTAATAAATGTTGGGTTGTCTTTCACTGTGTTGGTAATTTCTTGCCAAAATTTCTCAATAAGAGGAGAGGTTGTCCTCGTTGCTAGTTTTTTTCAGTATTACCTGTACAGTTTGTTTTTGTTCATGAACTGTTTGTCTACTCCAATGTCTTCAAGATTTTCTCCTTTCCTTTCCAAGAGATTTAGTTTTTCTGTCTTAATATTTAAATCTTTAATCCATTTTGACTTTAGTTCAGTTCATGGTGATAGACATGGGTCAGGTTTTAGTTTTCAAAATGTAGTCAGTCTTCACAGAACCATTTATTAAAGAGGCTATCTTTCTTCCATTAAACATGCTTGATCCTTTTGTTGAAGGTGGCTGAGTGTATACCTGAGGAGGTATATTTTTTTTGCCAATATAATGCTGATTTTATCACAGTAGCTTTGTAGTATAATTTCAAGTCAGAAATTATAATGCCTCCTGCCTTGTCTTTGTTGCACAGGATTCCTTTCCTACTCTAGGTCTTTTCTGGTTGCAAATACCTTTTAGGAATGATTTCCATAGATCTGTAAGGTATGTTAGTTGTATTTTGATAAAGATTCGACTGAATCTGTGTAACATTTTTGGGAGTATGACTGTCTTCACAATGTTGATTCTTCCTATCTAGGAGAAGGGAATGTATTTCCATTTTCTGAAGTCCTCTATGATCTCTTTTTTTCAGAATACTATAATTTTCACTGAATAGATCTTTTACCTCTTTAGTTAGATTGATGCCTAAGGGTTTCATTTTCAGCAATGATATTAGAAAAGATATTGTTTCTCTAATTTGCCTCTCAGTCTGTTATCTGTGTAGAGAAATACTATTGACTTTTGTGTATTATCTTGTATCCTGTTATACTACTGAATTTGAGTACTAATTCTAGTAGCTTCTTGGTAGATTTTTTTGGGTCCTCCAAGTGAAGTACCATATCATTTGCAAATACTGATACTTTAACTTCTTCTTTTCCTATTATTCCTTTTGTTTTTCTCTCTTGTCTAATGGCTCTGGCTAATGATTCCAGAACTATATTGAATAGGCGTGATAGGGTACATCCTTGTCTTGTACCAAATATGAGATTAAAGGACTTCACTTCTTCCCCATTTGAATTATGTTAGCTATTGTATTGTTATAGACAGTTTTTTATCACATTGAGGTAGAGGCCATCTGTTTCAATTTTCAATAGGACTTTGAAAATGATTGAGTGTTGAGCTTTGTAAAACACCCTTTCTGAATCTATTGAAATGATCATGTGGTCTTTGGATTTGGATGTATTAATATAGTGAATTACATTTATAGATTAGTTTACATTGAATCTTTCTTGCATCTTTGTGATAATCCTACCTGGTCATGTTGTACAATCTTCTTTCTTATTATAGTTTCTGTCTAGTTGTCCCCCCCAAAAAAGTCTCATGGAGTCATGGTGTGGGGACTTCTAAAGTTTGATACTAACTCTTGATCCACTAGGATTATGTGTCATGGAACTGCTGGGATTATGGATTTTAGTACTGCCTGGGATTGTGGGTATTCTATGAGTCTGATATCCTGCGGTTGAGAACCTGAATGTAATATAAGAGAGATAGAGAAATAGACTCCCTTTCTGTTGCTCTCTGTTGCCTCCTTTGCAATTTTCACACTTTCATGAACTGCTGCTCTCTGCAACGTGCCAGTCTGCTTTGGAGCCAGCCGTGTATGGACTGAAAACTCCAGTAACTGTGAGCTAAATACACCTTTCCTTCCTTAACTTTGTGTGTCAGTTATTTCTACCACGAAGGAGAGAAGAATGACTAAAACATTGATGTTTTGCTGTATGCTATTTGCTAATATTTTATTGAGTTTTTGGCATTTATGTTCATGAGGGAGATTAGCCTGTAGTTCTCTATTATTATTCTTTTAATGAGAAATAACAATGTGACAGCTTCAAAACACTTTAGTAGTACATTCCCAAACTTTCATACAATGCATATTGTCCTCCATGTAGTTATACAGAGCACAGCGTGTAGATGTGATAATTTTTCTAATCACAATTGGTACAAAAATTTCTTCTCATTGAACTAAGAGAAAGTAGTTGTATACATAATCCAATGTTCCATAATCACAGTGGGTTATTGGCAAAACTGGCAATGTTAGAAGTTTTTGATTTAAACCTTTTACAGTGCACCATACTAATCTAGCTTTATGTTTTATGCCTCATGTTTAAACATTTCTGCCGGGTAGTTAAGAGCAAACTGAAGCAAGACCTATATAACAAATGTAACTTTTTTATTTCCTAAGGTCAGTCAAATCCCCTCAGTATTTACTTTGAAACCATACACAGTATTTTGTACAACTATTGTCAGAGGGGCCATCTGGATGAGTCATGGCCATTGCTGGACCAGTTTGCTCTCTGTGGAAACCTGAGAGAATGTTTTCTCTCTTGGTGATTCCTTTGGTACACTATATACCTTCAAACCTTTTCCTCTGTAGTCCTATAATCTCCTTGAACGGAAAATTTGGGAAACCACTGAGTTATAGGACAGATTCTTTTATGTCCTGAGAACTCACAGAACTTAAAGAGCTAGGGCCAAAAATATTGGCTATCCTTGTAGCCCTTCTAGGGAAAGAATGCCTTTTACAGTAGCACCAACAAAAATGAAATACTTAGGAATTAACCTAACTAAAGAAGTAAAAAATAATTTTCAGTGAAAACTACAGCACTCTGAAAAAGGAGATCCTAGAGGATTTCAGAAAATGGAAATATATTCCCTGTAGATCTTTTTATTTTCATCTATTTCTCATTTTGATAACAATAATACTTGCCCCCAGGAATCATTTTGGGGGGGGGATTTTACTGGTTTTATTTCACTGAAGAGTTTGAGGATTAATGGGATTATATCTTCTGTGAATTTCTTGAAGAATTCAGCTGTGAGTCCATCAGGATCTTGGCTTTTCTTGGCTGCTAGGTTTTTTTATCATTACATTTTGTATTTCATTGTCTTTTATTGGGTCCTTAATAGTACTTCTATCATCTTGATTCCATTTTGGTAATTTTAACTTTCTAGGCATCTGTCCATTTCTTTGCTGACTTTAATTCTCTAACAGTAAAAATTCTCCAAGTAGCTATTAGTGATCTTCTGAATCTCTACTGGGTCTGTAACAGTTTCACACTTTTCATTCCTTATTGCTTTAATTTGAGTATTTTCTTTTCTCTTTTTGACTAGGTTAGCTAGGAGCTTATCTGTTTTATTTAATCTTTCAAAGAACCTGCGTTTTGATTCATTAATTGTTTGTATTGTTTTCTTTGTCTCAATTGAATTAATTTTTCTTCTGATCTTTATAATTTCCTCTCGCCTCTGGGCTTTGCGTTTGATTTGTTCTTCATTTTCTAGATTATCTTGGTGCAGTATTAGTGTATTTATTTGTCCCTGTTCTGTTTTCCTAATGTGTGAATTCAGAGCTATAAATTTCTCTCCATAAACTGTTTCCACTGCATCCCATAAGTGTGATAAGCTGTGCTTGAATTTTCATTGAATTGTAGAAATTATTTAATTTCTTGCTTAACTTTATCTGTAACACATTGGTTGCTGAGAAGGGTCTTATTTAATTCCCATGTATTTCTGGGTTTTTTGGTTCTTTTTGTCATTTATTTCCAATTTAATTACACTATGGTCACATGATATGCATGACATTATTTCTGTTTTCTTCCATATACGTAAGCATGACCTATGGACTAGTATGTGGTCTATTTTAGAAAATGTGCCATGAGCAGCTGAAAAAATGCGCATTCAGAATTGGTTGGGTGGAACATTCTGTATATATCCATTAAGTCCAGTTGTTCCAAGTGGTGGTTTGGTCCTGCTATTTCTTTGCTAATGTTTCATCTTCTTGCCCTATCTTTGCGGAATAAGAGGATTTGAAAGTCTCCTGCTAAGATTATAGTACTAGACATTAGATTTTTCATGTCCATTAAGATTTGTCTTTTGTAGCTGGTTGCTCCTGTGTTTGATGCATATATATATATATATATATATATATATATATATATATATATATATTTATGAGTGTTAACTCTTCCTCTTGAATTTATCTGCTAATAAGAATGTAGTGGCATTTCTTATTTCATTTCATCATTCTTGATTTTAAGTTGAGACTGTGAACAGAACTGCTACCCCTGCTTATAGTTGAGGTGGTGGGCCATGTAGTATTGTTTTCCATCTTTTGACTTTCAGCCTATGAATTTATTTATGATTTAAGTGTGTTTCTTATATGTAGCATATCATTTGATTTTTTTTTTTCCTAATACACTGTGACAGTCTATTTGTTTTAACTGGTGAATTAAGTCCCTTTACATTGATGATTGTAATTGAGATGTTTTCACTTATGACTAACTTGTTATTTGTCTGCTGTTGTTTACCACTTTTTCTCCTGTGTTCAGTTGGTAGCCGTATTTGGCGAGTTCTTTCTGCTCTCATTCATGGAGTTCGGGTCATTTTGATCCTTCTCTGGAGTATCTTTATTAGTCTGTGTAGGGTTGGCTTTATCATCATGAAATTATTTAGCTGTTCTTTGTCATTGAGATATTTCACTTTTCCATCAAACTTGAAAGAGTTTTGCAAGATATAGCAGTCTGGGTGGGAATTTGTTTTCAAGGAGGACTTGAAGTACTCTGCTCCATACTCTTCTCTTGATATTTTGTGAAGAGAAATCAGCCATTATTCAAATGGATTTCCTTTAAATGTAATTGATTTTTTCCCCCTCTGGTGGCTGTTAGTATATTGTTCTTGTGCTGTATTACTGTGATCTTTATTGTTATATGTCTAGGTGTACTTTTAATTGGTCGATGTTATTTGAAGTTCTATGTGCTTCAATTACTTGATTGCTAGATTGTTTACCCATATTTGGAAAGTTTTCTGATATTATATCGGCCCATGTTCTTTTAATATTTGTACTGACTCCTTTGTTCTTGTACATCCCTGTTAGTCTCACATTGTTCACCTTTGCATCCTCTTGCAGATATTGAATTATTTTTTCTTAAATGTAGTTTTCTTACTATTTTATTACTTTTAATAACAAATCACAATGAGACAACTTCAAAAAACGTTAGTAGGGCAGCCATAATAATTAATGTAATGCATATTATTGTCTTCATGTTAGTTGTTCAAAGTATAAGATGCAGACATGACAACTTTTGTAAACACAGTTCGTAAATATTTCTTCTCACTGAGCTAAGAGAAAATAGTTGTATGCATAGTTCAATATTCCATAATAATAGTGGGTTATTAGCAGAACTGGAATTGTCAGAAGCTATTGACTGTTTTTCCTTTTAAAAGAGTAATAAAAGAGAATAAGGGACAATGAAATATTCCTTAGGTTTTACTCGGATCCTAGTTGCTTTTAAGAGATCCTTTCTTATCTGTTCACTGGGTGCAGCAGTGTCTTAAAGATCAGTAGCTTTAGCTTCACTTTCTTTCAAATAATTTTGCCAGCTTATCATTGAGCTTTTATTTTCCTGTCAATCTCTGAAACTGTTCCATGAGATCTATTTCTTTCCTCATTTCTACCTCAAATCCTTGAATTCCTCTTTCAAGGATTCCATCATTTTTCTATTCTCTTCTAATATTTATCAATGTCTTCTTTGGAAGCCATTATTCATTCATTCATTATAGTTTTTTTTTTTTTTTTTTTTACTTCAGAGATTATTTTTTTATCTGATTTCCTCTTTAACTTTCTGAGGTTGTTTCTTTACTTCACATATTATTTTCAGAGTCTTTATTTTTTTTTTTACTTTTAAAGTTATTTCTGATATGATTTCCTCTATAATTTCCTGCAGTTGTTTCTTTACTTCAGATGCTATTAATTCAAAAATTTCAACCACATGATTCTGTTTCTTCTATGCTAGTGTCTCCTGCATTTGAACTGGCTGGGCTCAAGGCCTGAGATAGAATTTTACTCCTTTCTTTTTCATTTGTTACACACTGTTCCCTGACCTTTGGAGTAGAACTTTGATGCCATTATGCCCTTGGCACTCACCAAAGTTGTTACCCAAGAGTGATTATATGGTTAAGGCATTTATAGTTTTTATTTATAGAACTACAATTAGGAACACTAATAATGGTTACTGATATCCAGGAGTTGATAGGCTTCTGTAACTAATGGGTTTGTATTTTAGACTTTAAGAGCAAGCATTATGTCTGTCTAACTAAGCAGATATTTAATTAGGATTTGTATTTAATTTAGTTTCCCTAAGTTTTACCTGATCACCTCTCCTTTATGCCCCTGCTGTCTTCCTGGCAAACTAGTTACCAATTTTTTATTACTTAACCTGGTTACCTGTTGCCTCCTCTATAGATCAAAAGAAAAAAGAGAGAAGTCACTCTCAGAAATCTGGTTTGAGCAAAGGGTCTCATCTTACTTACTTGCAGCTCTACCAAGTTTGTTCACTTGTTCCTGGCTTGGGTCTGACTGCTCTGTTCAGCTTTTTCCTGCGGTAGCCTGTGGGAGAGAACCCCACACACAAGCCAGACCTGGGCTGGGTCTGGAGGGGTCCAGGTTTGCAGAGGAGAGTCTCTCTCTCTCTCTCTCTCTCTCTCTTTCTCTCTCTCTCTCTCTCTCTCTCTCTCTCTCTCACACACACACACACACACACACACACACACACACACGCAAAGGCACACTGAACCTGGCTGAGTTTGAAGGAGTTCAGGTGGGCATGAAGCAAAAGTCTCACATGATGGTGTGGGCTGGTTCTGGAGGGTCTATGGGTATGAATGAAAAGGTCTCACACACACCAGGTCTGGGCTAGGTCTGGAGAGGATCAGGAGAGTACAAAACAGGTCGTACACCCCAAATAATTGCTACATTGCCTTCATGGAAGTGTAATGCAAATCCATTCTCCATAAATGAAGTTCAAAGATATGGACCACATTCCAATGACTTTGGTATGGAAATATGGGAGTGAGTAACAGCGCTTATTCATTGAAACTTCTTTCATCCTATGATAATGTGTAACCTAAATGATATGTCCTTTTGACACCATGGATCCTGGATATAACTGATGAGAATTATAGCCAGCCTTTCTTTCCCAAAGCTCCAACCCCAATTTAAGGAAATTGTCCCAAACAAGTTGAACTCAAGGGGTCATGAATTTGTACTGTCATATAGAATCCTAGAACAAGTGAAGAAAATTAAGAAAGTAATTAGATGACCTGAATAATTTATCTACTTTACAGTAAGGAATTTATTATAGTTCATTAGTTATAAAAATATGGGAAACACTATGAGATATAGCAGAACTATAGCATATCTTTACATAGTTACTTTTGTGAAAAGTGTAATCTTTCCAAAGTGAGAAAATGTTAACTAAATTAAAATGTTGCTTAAATCTATGTATGTATGTATGTATGTACATATATATGTTTGCATGTATGTATGTATGTATGTATGTATGTATTTTGTATCAGGGATGAACTTGGAACCTATTTTCTGCCAGGCAGGCACTGAAACTGCTGAGGTACCTCCCCAGGACAATCTCTTTTCCATTATAATAGCTATGTCCAAATCTTCAGTTTCAATTTATAACTTGTTGCTGTTCTATCAAAGAGCACAGATACAAAATGCAATTCTATGAACAAGGCTTTTCAGAGAGTTGTATTTTTAAAAATCTTTTTCTGTATTTTTAGTGAAGGGGAGAGTAGTATTAGAGATGATACTTTTCAGCTTGCTTCCCTTCATTAATTTCAATTGTGCATCAAATGTTAAAAAGTTCTAGGTCTAGGTATGAAAATGCTGAAAGAATTACAGTGGTGCTCTGCTTAATTAATGAATGAAAATTAATTCAGTCCACAAAGGTGGAAAATTGAACAAATTCATGTTCCTCAGTCAATGAAGAGTTCAAAAACAAAAGCACTATTTTGCCACAGACTTCTTATTTGCAAAACGAATTGTTACCAAACACAAGCGTGAACCAAAGTGCCACTGCGTAGCTAGTGTTAAGGTTTTCTTTCTACATTTCAGTCATTTGCTTCTAACAAACCATTTAAATTTTTTTTTCAGGATCTTGCTCTGTAGTTCAAGCTATACTTAAAATAAATTACTAGCATTGGTGGGCATTTAATTTATGGCCATCTTATTGTCCCTTTCTCCAGGGTCCTGGAATTACAAGCAAATATCACCATATTTACCTAATTGTATTACAAAATATCTAGTTTTATTAATTGTTTACCTAAATTTTGTCTTCATCGTAGTTGTTCATTGTACAAGACACAGACATGATAGCTTTTAAAACCACTGTTAGTACAAATCTTTCTTGTCACTGAACTAAGAGAAAGTAGTTGTATGTATAGTTCAATATTTCATAATAGTAGTGGGTTATCAGAGAACTTTGGCAATGTCAGAAGCAGCTGATTCAACATTTTACAGTTCAGCATATTAATATAGCTTCAGGTTTTATATTTTATGGGGCCACAGAGGAAAGGGATCAATGATGTATGGTGTACCTAAGGAGAGTCATCTAGAGAGAAAACATTCTCTCAGGCTTTCACAGAGAGTGAATTGGTCAAGCAATGGCTTTGACTCATCCAGATAGTTGACACTGACAAAAGTTCTACAAATCTCTATAGGTGGTTTCAGGGTAAATCCTGAGGGGATTTGACTGACCTTGTCAGATACAAAAAATGTTTACCTAAGTTTTAATTTTTTTTTCTTAAAAAAACATTATCACAAGACAATCTCAAAATCTAAATACTTTCTCGTGTGTCTTTTAAAATTTGGTAGGCTTAATTTTTTTTCATTAGGTAGGGAATATTTGGAAATTTTCATTTTTGTCACAGAATTAAAAAAATCCAGTGGATTTTGATAAAAATTATAATTTTGAATATATTATTAATTATGTTTATTACACTAGCACACTTAACATATTAAATCATTTAAATTTAAGTTTTACACAGAAACACATATGACCAAATAATCTTTAATGTATACATCCTATATGTAGAATTCCTCACATAGTTAAAATTTAGAACTTTGTCTCTGAACACATATTACCTGGAAAAAAGGTTTTATCACTTTTTTTAATGCCGAAATTAAGATAGAGATAAAAAAAAATAGAAAAAAATGTAGAAATTTAGAGATAACCTGTTTTATTTTTAAATCAATATAAATATTAATAATTTAAGTGCTAAAATATGTTACAGTAATTACTCATATCTGTTAAGCTAATATTCACTTGTAAAATATTACCAGTAGCAACAAACCATTCCTTGAGGCTGTGACTCATTTTCAACATAAAATTTTCTTTATCATCAATGCTAACGAGTTTGTTTTACCCTGACACATGGCAACTTCCTAATAATTCCAAGAGGACACAGTGGTAATACTCAGAACTTTAGAGCAAGCAATTAAGTCCAAACTTCATTTTTTTTTTTTTTTTTTTTTTTTTTTTTTTTTTTTTTTTTTTTTTTTTTTTTTTTTTTTTTTTTTTTTTTTTTTTTTTTTTTTTTTTTTTTTTTTTTTTTTTTTTTTTTTTTTTTTTTTTTTTTTTTTTTTTTTTTTTTTTTTTTTTTTT
>PVJA010004653.1:17260-32074 GCA_004027025.1 Myocastor coypus | reverse complement strand
CCCTGCCTCAGCCTCCCAAGTGCTGGGATTACAGGCGTGCGCCACCACGCCCAGCCAAACTTCATTTTTTGACACTTAAATAGATTTATGAATGGAGTATTCACTCATAAGTGATGTAATTTATTGTATAACGAATATTGTCATGAATGAATTTTATATTGGTTTTGATTCTCTTAGTGTTTAAATACATATATGTTTTTATGAATTAAAGATAAGATTAATTGACTCATTACTATGCAATACACCAAAATGTGCTTATTGGGTAAATCTGTTGCACATGCATACTGTATATAAGATTTATTGACAGAGTTCCTAGTAAAATACTTATGATAAACCTTAGGCATACATAATCTGATATATATTGATGCAGTTAAATTTTTTCTCAGAGAAAATATGAACAACTGTATAAAATGATACCCATCACTCAGAAATGCTCCCTGCATCATTTCACAAACAAGTTAAAAGATTTTCAGGAAAAACATCCATGAACTGAGGGAAAAGTTCACTGCAGTTCTCAAGATGATGGTAGCTTAAAGGCTGGTTTTCATGCTTCCCCACCTAAGGCATAAAAGACAGAAAAGTCAAGGGAAAGTCATCACTCCTATATGTCACAATTCCGGTTATATGCTGGTGGTATTCACAGGTGGTCATCAGGAGCACTGGCACTAGCTCATTTGAGAGGTAAAGACAAAGGGAGAAAGAGAAGAAACAAAGGGTAGCACTCAGGAGGAGAGAGTTGGTGGTAGGTATTTTGGGCTTTTGTGATATGCCACCTGGTGACATCTGAAAATACTTACAAGAAATTTGAAACAATAGAAAGATCATGTATCAATCACCACCACTGTTACCAGCATATTTTGTGTTTCTTCAGAGTGGTGAGGAAGACAAGAACTGGTGTTATACACAGACAAGGTAACTGAATCTATTTGGAATTTTAAAAATACTGGCGATCTTTCTGGTAATGCACCAGAGTTCATTTTTTAGGTTTTTAAAGTAATAGAGTAAATTTGTGATTAAGCGTATGTTTTTATGCTCAGCATTTAACTGCCTAAAATGTGAGAAGGATGAAGGTTCTGTAAGTTTCAGTAGGCCTTGTCTTTTCCACAGTGGGATTGTTTGTTTTGCTGCTCTTTACGCATACTGAGCTAAAGCTTTGTTACTCCTAGTCAGTGCAATGAAATGGAGATGAGCTCAGCAGCAGGGTCTAATGTGCCTGACTTCCCACTGTGCCTTTGCTTCGGAAGGGTCTAATGGGATGAAATAGATTCCACCACCATTTCTTTCTTATTTAGTAAAGATGTATGACTTCCTTGTCAGAACCTTGCAAGGGAAATGAAACCACTGGCATAACCTAGTGGGTTTCAACCTAATACAACAGCGCTTCAGATTGTGTTTTCAGTGTTTACTCTTACTTTGTATGACTTGGGAGTTTTCATTCTGAATTTGTCTCCCATATAGGAGTGTTGGAAATAAAGACTATTGTGGCACATTTTCCGTGCTCATCATCACAGCAGATATTCAAGTATATTTCTGTGTCCTTTCTTAATTTATTTCCCCTTAGGGTTAGTGAGCTGTACCAACACCCTTGCTTAAGTAGGGTGATTAAATGTTTTAGCGGGTTCTCTCTGGCCATAGAAAGATGAGTTTGGAATCATGAAGTGCACAACTGAATAGCATTGGGCTATTGTGAGGTGATAATTTTTGTATGTAAACTATTAGGAGTTGTTGAGAGGTGGAGCCTAAAGTTGGCTAATTTCAGCAAATGCGTCATCAACTCAGTATTCACAGATATCTAAAGTGAAGTTAGCCGGGCGTGGTGGCGCACGCCTGTAATCCCAGCACTCGGGAGGCTGAGGCAGGAGGATCAGTGCGAGCTCGAGACCAGCCTGGGCTACAAAAGTGAGCTCAAGGCCAGCCTCAACTGCATAGCGAGACCCTGTCTCAAAAAGACAAAAAAAAAAAAAAATAAAAAAAATAAAGTGAAGTTAATATTCATGCTAAAAATATTTTTGTGTTTGAGTCACTTACTAGGCTGTCCAAAGAATCCAGGTTTAATAAATTTATTTACTTTTTTAACTGCAAAGGAGTACTCATAAGCCCTACAATTATTTTTCTTTGTTTTTCTTCATTTCTTCATGTCCTATGAATTTTATGGAGAGTGTATATGAGATTTATAATATGATAAACTACATTTCACAATTGAATAAGAAATCAAGTTGTATTTTCTTTATATTTCTGTTGTTATTTTCTTTCACTTCAGCCCATTTGAGGGGCCAATAATGCATTGCAAAGCAAAGATGGTGTTAATAAAATTTCTAATGAAAAATCAAAAAAGCTACTTTATTTTTTCTTGCAAGCTAGTTGTATGTCATTCTGCTTATGTGAATTAAACTTTTACCTTGCAAAAGTTAGTGTCCTAAAAATGAATACAAAATTAAAAAAAAATAGTATCGTGATGTGAAAGCTGATTGGCTGGCATTACTGCGATCATTGATTTAGTTTTTAAATAATTATATCTTTAAGCCACAGAGGTTATTAGTACAACTTTGGCTTTGCCACGAAAGGGAATATTCCCCCATACATTTTGCTCTGTCCATCAAATGTTATAATCAAACAATTGATTGTTTCAGTTTTTAATTACAATAACATGAATAGTTTAGAAGTCATTCTCTGATCTGTACCAAAACTGAGAAAGCTAGAAAAACTGAAAATCAATAACTTTCACTGGATGCATCAAAATATGTGGGTCATAGTACAAACCATCAGTCTTGTATTTACTGAGACAAGTAAATGCAGTCATAGTTAAGATTAAATTACTTGGATCTAAAGCTGTGGAGCAATACATTGAAGGTAATACATAATTGGTAATGTAGTAATCATTGAAGGTTGACTGTGGACTACAGAAAAAATCCTCATGTAGAATGCAGTCTATGGCAAGAGGAGACATGATTTCATAATATAATGTATTAGCTCTCACAACTTACAGAGAGACTTCTGAAAGACCACATGTAGCATTGTTTGTCTAAGGAGCAAAAGCTGTATTAGTGATGTGTAGTCAGGGTCTCCACTTAACAAGACTCTTCACAGGGAAAATCATATTTGTGAGAGAATTTCCTAAAAAACGGAGGAGATGGCCAACTTTCATACTTCAGTGTGACCTAAATTTTCTACTGGGGGGGCAGATATGGGAGGAAAAGTTATGCAACAGCAGAGTTTTTGAAAAAAATCACACATCAGAGTCACATGTTAAATGATTACTGTGACTTACGTGGAAAATTATACAATAAGGCCCCTCACCAGACATGCATCAGCACACCAAGAACAATCTAGTTTAAAAGTAGTGAATTATATCTGAGGGATTTGTAAAGCTGTCTCTGATTTAGTACTGGGGATCAAACTTACGACCATTCACTTGCCAGGCAGGCACTTTGTGAGGCAGGCCCTATGAAAGTGCTACCACTTGTAGCTACAGAATTTGATAATACGTGTAACATACAGAGAGAGAAAGAGACAGAGACAGAGATACAGAGAGACAGAGACAGATATTGTCTTCTCCCCTGCTTGAAATATTTTTAATTAGTATTTGTGTGAACCTAACATTAGGCAAATATTTGAGGTCCGAGATTGTAGCCTTTCTTTACTAAAGTGATTATGCACGTGAGCACGTTCCTTGGCCCTAAATAAAAGGGAGATACTTCTGAGGGTCGGGGCTCACTTTGAGAGAGACAAGCCACAATGAGTCCTCTGAGGTAAATACATCTGCTCTTCTTGTCATTTCTTTTGGCACCAACTCATAACATACAACGGATAGAGACAGAGAGAGAGAAACTCAATAGCAGCATTTTACTTCCAGACGAATTATTTTTCAAAATTAAGAAATAAAAACCTTCTTAGATAATTAGAAAATTGAGGTGATTAGTAGTCAACAGACTTGCCTTCCCAGAAATGATTAAATATATTTTTTTTAGTTACAAGGAACATTATATATATATATATATATATTTGTTTGTTTATTTTTCTGTATTTTATGCTTGGGGATCTATGCAAATCCCCAAACTGTATTTGTATTTTCTATAGTTCCTATTATATCATATAGCATATATAGTTTACAGGAAAGAGATAAAAATGCACAATATAGATAGCAATGCAGAAGAGAGTCAGGGCAAGCATTGGAAAGAGCCTCAGATACGATGCAGACATTACAGTTATAACTGTTAGACAGTGAATTAAAAATAATTACACTGAATATGCTGGGTATTCTAACAGAAACCACTTGAAAGAAGAAATAGATAATATATGCACAAAATTAAAATTTTAAGGAAGACTTAATAGAATATTATATTAGAATATATTATAACTCTTTTGATGCACTTAGCTCGGGACTTTTTTTTTTTTTTTTTGTCTTTTTGAGACACGGTCTCGCTATGAAGTTGAGGCTGCCCTTGAGCTCACTTTTGTAGCCCAGGCTGGTCTCGAACTCGCACCAATCCTCCTGCCTCAGCCTCCCGAGTGCTGGGATTACAGGCGTGAGTCACCACGCCTGGCTAGCTCCAGACTTTAAAAAGTCAAGGAAACTATCCATAATCTTAAAATCAATAGAAACTTCCTAAACAGAGGTGAAATATTAACAATAATTTTAGATTACAGAACAACAAATAGCTGTGAAATAACTTCAAAAAGGCAGCAAATACATAATCAAAATATCAGAAGAAAAATAAGATAATATATAGATACATCTGTAGTAATGACTAAGAGCTTTTTGAAGTTAATGACAGGAATCAAGCGAAACTTCAGGATGCTTAGAAAATATTCATTATAAATTTAAAAAAAGGAATCAAGGAAAATAGTGAAAGCCATCAAAAAATTTTTAAAACATCCAAAAATCAAATCTACAGAGGATGCTTTGAAAAATCAGAGGAAAATTGTAATTATATATGAATAGGATAAGTTGTACCAAAATTCCCACAAAAAATAAAGCACTTAAAATATTAAAAATATGAAAAAACTCAATAGCAGCATTTCATTTCCAGACAAACTACTTTTCAAAATTAAGAAATAAAAACCTTCTCAGATAATTAGAAAATTGAGGTAATTCATGGTCAACAGACTTGCCTTCCAAGATATAAATATCTCTTTTAGTGACAAGGTACATTATATATATTTATTTGTTTGTTTATTTTTATGTATTTTGTGCTAGGTCTTACCACACAACTTGGACTCAAAGTGATCCATTTGTTTTCGGTCTGCACAGCACAGAGATTACAGGTGCAAATGTGCACCACCACACCCAGACTGGCACTGAGGTTTGTAGCAGAGGCAGCATGTGAGGCCAGGGAATAAACCCTGGTCCCTGTGCTTGCCTTAGTAGGCACTTAGTCTACTGAGCTATTTCATCAGTCCTATACATTTGTAACTTTAATCACCATAAGAATAAAATGATCAGGGGAAAAATACATGAATGCAGAATTAATTATTTTTTCTTCAAAACTATAAAAGATAACTTCAGTAATAGTAAAATAGCTTTGGTTCCTTCTGCCATATAATGTAATGACAATAAGTGTAGCAGTGGATGGAAGGGAATAATTGTGAACTCACTACTGTAAGGCATGTAGAGAAGTACGGTTATTTAAAGATAATAAGCATTATTAATTACCAATATAGTCAAGGAGAACTAAACTATGGAAAATGAGGCACTGAAAGTCACGTTTTAGTTACTCTCTTGTTTCTGAGGAGCAATACCTAACACCCACAACCTAAAGGAGTAAAGGTTTGTTTCGCTTCATAGTTTGTAAGTTTAGTGCATACTGGGCTGGCTCTGGATAGGGCTGCATGGCACAGGAGCATGGCAGACAGGGGCAGAGCAATGCAGATGAGGACGGAGAAAGGTGCGCACCCTCCGGGCACTCCCTTAGTAACCCACCTTACCTCATACCGTCACACACAGATATAAACTATCAGTGGCTGAATCCACCGTGATTGTTATGCACTCCCCACCCACCCGTAAGACCTAATCATGTCCCAAAGTCACACCGAAGAGGGATGAAACTTTGGGGAGACTTACAGATACAAACCATAAAAGCAATTCTTATTTTTCTGATTTGAGCACTCTACATTGTATTTATGTATCAAAATATCATCTTGTCCCTCCAAAATGCTTGCAACTGTCATATGCTAATTAAAAACAGGAACGTTGTGAATAAGCTGAGCTATCATAAAGTATTTAGTTGTATCTTTAAGGATCCTTTTACCAAATAAGACATCATTTAATAGGCTTTAGGTATATCCTCAAGATATCGTTGGTAAAACATATTTAAAACTGTGATTGCTTTAATTATCTATGTCACTTTTAAATGAATAGAAAAGTTCAGATACTTCAGGACGTTTTCACATGTCTCTTTCTGTCCCACGCTATTTTTATCTTTCAGTGTAGTATTTTTCTCTTTTATAACCGATGGCTCATTCATAAACAGTTCAAATTCCCATAACATTACAGTCCCACTTTTCGTATTGCATAATTACATAAGTTTTTACAGCTATTTGAGGACATATGTACATAGTTCCTCTGGGGTTCACAAGAATTTCTCTATAAAAAAAGGCTCACCTGGTAGGTAGTCTGTATGTTCACAGATCTTCTCAACATACTGAAATTTCTTTTCTTTTTTTTTTTCTATTTACAGTTTTCCCTTTTGCAGCAAGATCTACAGATGAAATGATATATTATGTAGGATTTAATGTATACATTTAATCAGCAATGTACATTTGATTTTTTTTTTCATGTCCTTTTTTTGTTTCAGTAGTCCATTTCTTGTCACTGAACAATACTCAATTTTATGAATGTATTAGTTATTCATCAATTCTTTTTAAGTTGTAACTTAGTCCAAAGTTTTGGCAAATAGAAAACAATAAATATTTAAGTGTAAGCTTTTGTGGAGTATTTATATTTCACTATACCTTATCAAACAAGTAGGAACATAATTGCTTCATTTTATAGGAAGCCTATATTGAGTTTCTAAGAAAGTTCCAAATGTTCTGAAGTGATGGAGCCTTTTCATATTTCTTTTTTTTTTTTTTTTTTTTTTTTTTTTTTTTTTTTTTTTTTTTTTTTTTTTTTTTTTTTTTTTTTTTTTGTCTTTTTGAGACAGGGTCTCGCTATGCAGTTCAGGCTGGCCTTAAGCTCCCCTTTGTAGCCCAGGCTGGTCTCGAACTCACACCGATCCTCCTGCCTCAGCCTCCCAAGTGCTGGGATTACAGGCGTGCGCCACCACGCCCAGCCGCCTTTTCATATTTCTACTTCAGTTAAATATGGAAGCCTTTTAGTCCCATCTTCACCTGGTTACTACCCTTATTCTCCAGCTTTATTTTCTTCAACAGAACAAATATAAGGACAGGATGCCCATTAAAATGGGAATTTCAGATAAACTCTAACGATTAAGTGTAAACATGTCCCACAGAAGATTTGGAGCATACATATATACTATTGTGTTTTATGTTCTGAATCTTTTCTCTTTCTGTGCACTCCTTAAGAATTAATTTCTTAACAACATTAATATAAACTTCTGAAATTTTTATTGCAGATAAATCTATAAATCCACAGAAGTTGCTAACTTCATATATTTCTTGTTAATATTTTGGTGAGTTAATGGATTTCTCTCTTCAGCTGAAAACGGTTCACAGACATGTGTGTTGGGCTCAGTCCAATTTTCTCTTGGTGGAGGCATTGGTACTATTTAGGTGACCTAATTGAAAATCATAAAAAAACTTGAGGCACAACAGATAAATTATGAGAGGAAATAAAAAAAAAATTTTCTTGGATGCTTCAGCACTCCTCCATCAGGAGATGACAGATCAAGCAGACAGAAAATCAGTGAAAGTATAGTTGAAGTGGACTAGCTCATTTAGTCAAATTGATACAAGTGCAAATTATAGAAAACAACAAAGTACACATTTTTCTCACGTTTTGATGAAACATTCAGTTTGGACCATAAGACAAATCCTAAGTATTCTTAAAAATGTAAATTATAGAAAATATACTTCTAGATCACAATGGAATTAAAATAGAAATCAGTCACATAAAAGCCAGGGGAAAATTCCTATTTGGAGATTGTACAATGTACTGATAAATAATATATCAAAGGATATTCAGCATAAATTGAAAAGAATTTGAATGAAAAACATGAAATTATATATTAGTAAATTGGTAGCATATAATACAAACAACTCTTAAAATATTAATGTCATAAAGAATAATATAATATCATTTTCTGAAAGAAATAATCTTTTTTTTGAAAGAAATAATCTTAAATTACCTAAAACTAACTTCTTGAGGAGTCTATGTACTATATACCATATGTTTACATAAGATACAAATAATTAGAGAAAGAAAATATGGACTATGTGGGACCATTATGCCAAATTTGCTTGTTTCTGTTACTATAACCATATTATAAATAGTTTATGATAAATTAATAATTGTGGGCTAGAGAGTTAGCTCAACAATCTAAGTGCCTGCCTGGAAAGTGCAAGGTCCTGAATTCAATCCGTTGTACTTCATTCCAGGCTGAACTCAGAACCTGGGGCATTCCATGCTGGTCACCAAAACCAAGCATGGTGGTGCATGCCTGTGAGGCCAGCACTGGGGAGACAGACAGGAGGTTCACTAAGAGCCTGAGCTGCATAGTGAGAACCTATGCCAAATAAATAGACAAGTAAATAAATAAATAAATGCAGAAAATATCAAAATGTTGGAAATGCCACAGATATGAATGACTTCAGATTCTTGCAATATACACTTTTGGCCAGGTCTTAGGTTCCAACAGGATGACTTCATTTAATATTTTATTCATCCATACTCAAGGCATTTGTTGTTAATTGTGCATTTTTAAAATTTATATCTATGGTTAGATCAACCTAATCCTATGTATTAGTAGAGGAAGCTCTACACACACGCTGTGACATGTGCACCATTATTTCCCCACCACTATTCAAGTTTCTAAAAAGAACAAAAAGACATATGGGCTAATTTCTGCTTTGTTTTTATTTTCATTTCTTTTTATTTTTTTAATATTTATTTATTATTATTATTTTTTAATTTTATTGTGGGACAGGGATTCAAACTCATGACCTTCCACTTGCCAGTCAGGCACTTTGCCACAGAGCTATCTCCCCTGCCACTTTATTTTTATTTTAAAGAGAATAGAAAAATAACAAAAAAGACATTAGAAAGGACACACAATGAAAAAGAAAAAAAAAAAGCCTAAAAACAACAGCTATTCAATAACAATTGTTGTATTACACATTGTTGTTTGTGGCTGTTCAGATTATCAATTATTTAAATTGGTTAAAGTAAAAATTTTAAGCATTAACTACTACCTTCAAAAGACACTTAGACCCCTGGTGTGCAGGGCTGGCCCCATAACTGGAGTACACTGAGATGGCGATTGAGACTGTGCATGGTGGCGCACATCTGTAATTACAGCACTTGGGTGACTGAAAACAGGAAAATCACTAGAAGTCTGATCTATGTAGTGAGACCCTGTACACCCTGTATATCCTATCCTAAATTCATTAAAAATAAAAAAGACACATAGAAATTAGCAATATAATCATCTTAGCTATTCTGTTTATATACATACAAGATGTTTTCCTTCCTTTTTTTCTGCTGTTTCTCCTTTCCCTCATCCCAATTGCTTATTCATTTGTGCAGTTTCTTTCCCCTTTGACTATTCAGAGTTTACTTTTTCAAGTTCTTGCACAAGGTCAAAAAGACAATGTTTAAACATGTGTATCTGATTTATTTCACTTATGAGGATGACCCCTCTAGTTGCATCTATCCACCTGTAAAAGCCTCATGTTTATCTTTCTTTATACCTAAAAAATACTCCATTTTATAAAAAATACCTCATCTTTTCTACTCATCCTTTTTGGTATTGGAGAGTAAATCTCCAAACGTTGCACTGAATTATATCTCAAACTTTTTTTTTTGCCATAACTGTTTTACTAAATCACTGCGTTGCCTGGATTCTCTCATTATTTGCACCTCACATGAATATAGGACATGTGATATATAGTTTCCTTATGGGCTTAATTTTTAAATCTTCTTAAATCATTCTCTGAACACGTGTTACCAAAAAGGACTAGTTCCTTTTACTTTTCTTTCTTCTTTATTTCTTTAATGCATTTTCTTTGACCCCTTCATATTATGTATTCATTTGTAGACTAATGTATTAAACATACCAAATCAAGTAAATTGTACAGATTTAATATTCAATAACTCATGGAATTTAGAAGTCACATTGACATGGATATCAAATTTATGTTTGATTGTTTAAGTAGTAAACAATCATTTGTATTTATTTCATTTTATTTGCAAAAGAGATTTACGCTAACAGTAGGCCCCTAACTTATGAACACTCAAGTTGTGAGATTTTCACAAATGTGAACATACTTTGCATTCTGAACCAACATTTGAGAGAGAGAAAAAAGATGTGGAGGTGGCTAAGATATCTACATCACCACATTAAGGTAACTGTAGAAGTGAAAATAGTTTATTTACAATTATACTGTACTCTACCACCATTTTTACTTGCTATAGAGAATACAAAATATTTTACAAATAATATGAAATGGTATACTATTGCACTAAACAAAATAATAGGAATTTGATAATAGTTGTGTTAGGTAATGTTACTTTCAAATTAGTGTTTAGGTTATCAGATATAAAGAGTAAAATTGGCAAAAAAAAAACGTTCAATGAAATTAAAAAGAAGAAAGAAATAAAAAATATTATACATTAAATGTTCCTTTCAACAGACCAGCAGAAATCAGCAGTGAAATTATTCAACCTATCTTGCATATATATATAAATACATCATTTCTCTTTTTTCTTTAGGCTTTTTTTTTGCCTAGTTTTGCTTTCACTGGACAGAATATTTCCCTTTTGTAGTATCCATTGTATGTTTCAGATTTGATTTGCTCTTTCAGATTCTCATACTGGTGGCACAATATAATGTTTGCACATGTGTGTCTGCCTTATTAAAGTTGTGAATATGGTCTCTAGTTGCATCTGATTACCTATAAAAACCTTGAGTTTATCTTTTTTATAAATGAGTAATACACCACTTGTGTAAAAATAACACATCTTTTCTATTCACTCTTCAGTAGATGGGCTATGACAAGTTGCACTTTTATAAACGTGAGTATACATGTATCACTATTGCATATTTTCAGTTATTTTGGGAAAATACCCAGAAAGAGAATAGCTGGATTCAGTGGGATTTTCAGTCCTAGTTTTTGGACAGTCTCACATTGATAATGACTGTACCAGTCTCTAGTTCCACCAACAGGGGAGAAGGGTTCCATTTTCCTCACAGCCTCTCCAGCATTTATTATTGGTTGACTTTTTGATGATAGCCATTCCTTCTGAGGTGAGATGGAATTTCAGCAATGATTTAATTTGCATCTCTTAAATGATCAATGATGTTCGGCATATTTTCATATATTTATTTACTATTTGTACTTAATTTTGGAAGTGTGTATTCTTCTCAGATGCTCAATTTTGGATTGAGTCTTTGAATTTAGGGGACCTGATTTTTTAATATTCTTTATATGTTGTTGGTAGAAGTCCTTTGTCTGAAGGACAGTCAGGTACAATTATTCTCAATTCATTGGTTTTTATTTTGCTTTATTGAAGATTTCTTTCAATGTGGAGAATCTTTTAAAAAAGAAGATATCATAATTGCTGATTTTTTAAATTCACTTTTAAAATAAATTATCCATAAAGTTACATCACTAAGATTTCTACTTCTCCTCCAGAAGATTTAATGTTTCTGTAGTAATATTTAAATGTTTGATCCATTTTGATTGTAGTTTTATTCACAGTGGCAGATATGGGTCAAATTTTAGCCTTTGACCTGTAGAAAGAAATTTTTCCATCACAGTTTATTAAAGAGGCTGTTTTCCTTACAGTGAACATGTTTCGCACCTTTGTCAAAGACAAGGGACCTGAGTGCATTTGTAATTGTGTCTACATATTCTAGTCTTTGTCACTGAATCTTTGATCTATTTTTTATCATGATTCAAAGTGACATTTTTATTCTTTTTTCACCACTGGTATTTGCCACCAAATGCTACTTTTAGGCATTACATACAATATTTTTTGCTACTTTTCTAAATGCAAATATTCCTCTTATTGTAGAATTCTGAGACTCTAATTCATGAAGTTCAGCAAATATATTTATGAATTACAACTATAGACTTTATTGGCAAAACAATTTTATGAATTCCATGGATTTGCCTGTCTTAATAGGAAAACAACAGTAAGACAATATAGGGCCAAGGATATAGCTAAGCAGCACCTGCCTGACAAGTGTGAGGTCCTGATATTGATTTTTGGAACTTAAAGAAAAAAATAAAGACACTAAAAAAGGAAGTAAAAATGATAGAGAGTGAAGATACAGTTGAGAAATTTCTAGTCATGAGCTCAGGGCTGAGACTACAGTCTTATTTATGTGTCTGATCTTTGTGCATTCTGCTGCTGTTTATAAGAAATTAGTTTCAATATTTAACTCTTCTGTTAGGGTACCAGCATTTGATTCATTCACTTACACCACATGATTTATTTGACATTTTGTTCTCCATAAAATAAAAAAAATGTCCAGAATGATGATATGTTCATGTACTCAGTCAGACACTATTATATAGTGACTGTATCAGATTCACAGAAAAAGAGGCAGAGTGGAAGATGTAGACATTTTCAATTTTAATGGGTCATGAGTGTAATTTTGAAGACTGTACTAGACAAGATGCACTCTTTTTACTAAGAATCACTTACAAAAAGGCACTTTGAAAGATCTGTTGTGTATCTTCACAAATATTGGTATTTTAACATATGAAATAGAAAATCACTGAAAAGATTGTAATTTTCAAACATTAAATCATATTATATGATAAACAGCTTTTCTTTTCAAAGATATGCGTGAAAACAAAACAATATAGTTAAGAACAATGTAAAGCAAGGTCTATATAACAAAAACTGTAACTTTTGTATCTGACAAGGTCAGTCAAATCCCCTCAGAAATAGACTGGTACAGTGGATTAAGAAACAAAATCCAGCAATATGTTTTATACAAGAGACACATTTAATCCAAAAAAGAAATTAATAGGCTGAAAGTTAAAAATGGAAAACAATGCTACATGCTCAAAGACATTAGAAAAAAGCATGGGTAGCAATCCTGTTTGCAAAGATCTATAATTCAAACAAAGAAATGAGCAAATGAGATGAACAAGTTCACTCTGTACTCATTAGGGGAAAAATTCAAGAGGAAGGGATAACAGTCATAAATATGTAGACACCAAATATGAGAATACCAAAGTATGTAATAAAAATTTAAGGGACATGAAAAACCTAATAACCGATACCATAATCTTGACAGGGGACTTTAATGCCTTCTTATCTCAAAAAAAAAAAAAAATGTCAAGGGCAGGAAGATAGCTCAGTGGCATAAGTGCCTGCTTGGCAAGCGCCAGGTCCTGAGTTCAATTCCAAGTGATTAAAAAGATAGGTCAAGCAACAAAAAATTAGCAAAGAGATAGCAGAACTGAACCAAACTTTTCAACAAATGGACTTAGTGGACATATACAGAGTCTCCCATGCAAGAACATCTGAATAGACATTCTTTTCAGCTGCACATGGGACATTCTCTCTCTCTCTCTCTCTCTCTCTCTCTCTCTCTCTCTCTCTCTCTCTCTCTCTGTTTTTGCTGAGACAATTGTATTTTTATTTTTTATGTGTTTGGTTGTTGTAGGGTCCCTCTATGAAGCTCTGATTCATAGTGATGCTTTTGTTTTCAGCCTCCCTGGGGCTGGGATTATAGGCATGCCAATACTGTCATCACCTCAACCTGCCCTGGTAGCCAGGCTGTTGTGGCATGTGGTGCCAGGGATCAAACTGTGGTCCCTATTCTTGCCAAGGCCTAACCTTGGCTAGGCAGGTGCTTTAGTTCAATAAGTTGTCTTACCAGCCCAGTAGATTTATTAAAGTATGCTAGATTTATTAAAGTATGCTAGTCCATAGGTGATGCTGAAGTATACGCAGTAAAACAAAATTATCCCACACATATTTTCTGGTCAAAATGTAACAAAACTGGAAATTAATGATAAAAGGAACCACAAAACTTCCATATACATATGAAAATTAAAAATACCTTCCTTAGCAAAATTGGGTAACAGATTAAATTAAACAATATCTACAATGCAATTAAAATTCAAATACAACTTACAGGAATATTCAGGATGTGATAAAGCAGTTCTTGGAGGCAAATTTATAGCAGTAAGCTTACATATTAAGAAAATAGAGTGATAACAAATAAATATCCTAATGTTATACCTGAAGCTTCTAGAAAAAGAAGAGCAAACCAACCCCAAAACCCAAAGTTGGAAAGAAAGCATAAAGACTGGAGAAGAAATTAATATAATTGAGACAAAGGAAATAATAAAAAGAACTAATGAATCAAAAAGATGGCATTTGAAAGACCAGATAAATTTGATAATTCTCTAGCAATCCTCATAAAAGGAGGAAAGAAAAATCTCAAATGCAAGCAATTATTAATGAAAAGGGTGATATAACTACAGATCCTGTGGAAATTCAGAAGATCATCAGTACCTACTTTAAGAATCTATACTCAAAAAAAGAAAAAAAAAAAAAAAAAAAAAAAAAAAAAAAAAAAAAAAAAAAAAAAAAAAAAAAAAAAAAAAAAAAAAAAAAAAAAAAAAAAAAAAAAAAAAAAAAAAAAAAAAAAAAAAAAAAAAAAAAAAAAA
>PVJA010004653.1:0-17160 GCA_004027025.1 Myocastor coypus | reverse complement strand
TGACTCAAGAAGACATAAAAGCTCTAAATGATAATAATAAAAAACTTACCAACAAAGGAAACCAAGGTCCTAATGGATTCACAGCTGAATTCTAGCAGAAATATACAAAAGATTTAATTCCAATACTCCTCAAACTCTTCAATGTAATTTAAAACAAAGCAATAACCCTAAAATCATTATTGCAGGCAAGTATTATACTGATATCAAAACCAGAGATGGATTTTTTAAAAAAGGTAAATTGCAGGTCAATCTCCCTTATGAACATAGAAACAAAAATCCTGGATAAAATTCTAGCAAAGAGAATATGCTAAATCATCCAGAAGATTATACACCATGACTAGGTAGGATTCTTCTTAGGGATGCAAAGATGGTTCAACATACACAAATCTATGAATGTAATACCCTACATCAATAGAGCCCAGACCAAAAACCACATAGTCATCTCAATTGATACATAAGAGGACCCTGGAAAAGTCCAGCACTCATTCATGATCATAGCCCTGTGGAAAATTGAAATGGATGGCCTCTATCTCAATCTGATAAAAGCTGTTTATGACAATCCAACAGCTGACGTAATTCTGAATGGGAAAAACTGAAACATTTTTCTCTCAAATCAAGTATAAGACAAGGATTTCCCCTATCACCACTTCTATACAATCTAGTTCTAGAATTATAGGCTAGAACCATTAGACAAGACATAGAAGTAAAATGAATAAGAATAGATAAAGACAAAGTTAAACTGTTATTATTTGCAGATGACATGACACTCTACTGGAAAGACCCAAATAGCTTTACCAAGAAGCTTGTAGAATTAACAAACAAATTCAATAGCATAGCAGGTTAAAGTCAACACCGCAAAATCAATAGCATTCCTCTACGTAGATAACAAATATACTGACAGAGAAATTAGAGAAGCGATATCCTTCATGATAGTATGGAAAGAAATACAATATCTAGGAATTAATCAAAATAACAAAGTAAAAGATCTATATAATGAAAATTACATCACTCTGAAAAAAAAAGAATTAAAGAGGATTTCAGAAAATGGAAAGTTATTTCTTTTTTATGGATAGGAAATATGCCATTGTGAAAATAGCCATAGCCACAAAACTGTTAAACAGATTTAATGTACTATCAAAATACCACCAACATAACTCACAAATCTAGAGAAAAGAATCCTAATTGTTCGGGGGAATCAGAGAAGTCCTAGAATAGCAAAGGCAATAATAGAAAACAAAGGCAAGGTATTATAATCTCTGAAATTATACTACAAAACTTTGGTGTTAAATTCAACATAGTACTCACCCAAAAACAGACCCAAGGATCAATGGAACAGATTAGAAGATGCAGACACAAGTACAAATGCACTCAGTCATCTTATCTTTGACAAAGGGGCCAAACATTTTCACTAGAAGAAAGATAGTGTCTTTAACAAATGGTGCCAGAAAAACTGGTTCTCCACATGTCAAAAATTAAAACTAGACCTGAGTCTATCACTGTGTACTAAATAAAAGTAAAAATTGATAAAAGACCTAGTTATTGAAACAGAAACACTAAATCTTCTGGAAAAGAAAGCAGGTTGAAATCTTGACGACAAAAGGTAGGCAGGCATTTCATGAACAAAAATCAAACTGTATGAGAAATGCTTCAACGACTCAACAATTGAGACCTCCTCATGTTGAGAAGTTTCTGCATGTCAAAAAAATCAGTAATAGAGTGAAAAAAACCTCAAAAATAAGCCAAAATCTTAACTAATAATCCCCAAGACAAAGGTGTTATACCTAGAATATATAAAGAACTAAAAAATTCTAGCTCTTAAGTTTAAAAGTGTAATCAAAAAATGGGCATCTGAGATGAATGCTCACCCCAGAGGAAGAAATATGAGAGGCAAACAAATACCTGAAAAATATGCTCCACATAACTGGCCATTCAAGAAATATGAATTAAAACAAAATGGCGATATCATCTCACCACAGAAAGAATATCTATCATAAAGAAATCAACTAATAGCAAATGCTAGAGAGGCTGCTGGAAAAAAGGAACACTTCACTGCTGGTTTGAGTGTAGACTGGAAATCAGTGTGCAGACTCCTCAAAAAACTAGGATTGCAAATCCCATTCAATCCAGCTATTTCCCATCTGAGAATTTTTCCAGAACAACTGGTTACATCATACCACAATAACTTATGTGCACTCATGTTTATAGCAGCACAATTTGTCATTGTTAAATCTTGGAAGCAACCAAAATGTGCATCACCCAACAAACGGATGAAAAACATTTTATCAGTGATAAAGAAAGATAAAAAAGCTTTCACGGGTAAGTGGATACAACTGGAGGCTATACTCATAAGTGAAATAAATCAGACACATATATCTAAACATCTTATTGTTTCCATAGTGTATGAACTGAACAAATAAATAAAACCTGAAAGATAAAAAATATCGCAAAACAGAATGAAATGGATCTTAAGGACTAAACAGTGAAGAGTAAAGAAAAGAGAAAAGAGAAGAAAAAAGGTAGGGGAAAAACTTATAATTGCATATACAGGATGACTGAGGCAAAAACCACCACTTTTTGAAAATACCATTCATGTGTTGAATTTTCAGGTTGATTAACTCTGAATGCTGATATCTGTGGTCTAAGCAACTACATCGACGACAGAAATGTGTAATACGAAAACCATGCTTAAATGCCTGTCGTTTTGATGTAAATGTTTATCTTTTCTAATATCACATCAATTATTACTATACTCTCTTTAATTTGTTGCTTTTGTATTATTATGGGAGGGCTTACAGGGCGTTCAGGGTCTCACTACTAGATCGGACTCATACAGATCAGCCTGTTTACAGCCTCCCACAAGCTACAATTACATGTGGGTGCCACCAAGCCTGCTCTCAACTGACCTCTCAGCGCACTCCACGTGTGGGGCCAGCACTGCAGGACTGTAGATTCAATCTCTGGTGCCTGCTTATAGGTTCTTTAATCTACTGAGCTATGTGGCTGGCCCTAAGACAAATTTTCTTAAAAAATTACACACAGGAAAGAAAAAGAGACAAGAACAAAAATTTAAGGTTTTTTGAAAGCAAAAGGTAATATGCAATCATATGTCCCATCTTACATAACTATATTTGTTAATCTGAGCAACAGATTTGGCGATAAAAAATATATAACATAACCATGATCGTCAATCAATTATTCTTGGCTTGAAAATCTATAATAAATATATTATTATATGTTATCCTGTTTCTGTCTTTTTCTTCTTTCTGATTTTTGTTCTTACTTTTTAGAATAAAATTAAATTAAATTTAAAAAATGGGAATTACTACAGCAAAGCTCAAATTATCTTTTCCTTACCAAATTAAGTTTCTCCTAAAAAGACGTGAAGGTCTTGCTTCCCTCTGGAGCAAAACTTATTTTTTAATACACTATTCAAGGGTGATAAGTTTGTTCTTTTGTTTTTGTTTGCCATCTTTGCACTATAATATCTATCTTTTATTTTGTCTTTTTGAGACAGGGTCTCACTGTGCAGTTCAGGGTGGCCTTGAGCTCCCTTTTGTAGCCCAGGCTGGTCTTGAACTCGCAACGATCCTCCTGCCTCAGCCTCCCAAGTGCTGGGATTACAGGAGTGCGCCACCACGCCTGGCTCAATATTTATCTTTTAATGATCAGTTCTCATAGGATCTAGGAAACAAATGTTCTTAGGCTAGCACATTTTCAGTATAGCCTTTGTGGCATATTTGGGGTGGGAACATAGGAAAGGAAACTATACTTTCTCATCTACATTCATTTAAAATTTAGCTTCTGCTGGGCACTTGATACCAATCATATGCTCGGAAGGAGGAGCTCTCCTTTACACATCCATTCAGAAGGGAATCTCCTTCATGCAAAATCATAAGGCTGGGTGAAGAGGAGTAGACTTTGGTTTAAATGCCTGAAGACTTGTGACAATTGTTGTATTCCCTTAAGTCAGTTTTCAGAGATTTTTGATAACATTTTAAATTTTATGGTTTAAATAAAATTCATAATTTTGAGCAGTTATGTTTATTTCTTTGGGCAACAGGTCTCCATGCCTTTTTGAAAGTTTTTAAGCAGAAGTCTTTCGTGTTTGCTTTTGATGGCAAAAATGTAAATATATAATAAATATATGAAACCCATATGACACTATAATGACAGAAATACACAAGCAAAAGTATAATGTACTTTTAAAAGATCCTGAACTTATTGGATAGTATAAAGCTTACATGATTATTCATTAACTTGGAATTTAAAATGATGCACTTGCCGGGCGTGGTGGCTCACGCCTGTAATCCCAGCACTTGGGAGGCTGAGGCAGGAGGATCGTTGTGAGTTCGAGACCAGCCTGGGCTACAAAAGTGAGCTCAAAGCTAGCCTGAACTGCACAGTGAGACCCTGTCTCAAAAAAGAAAAAAAAAAAAAGAAAAAAAAAAAAATAAAATGATGCACTTTATTGTCAGTCTTAATCTTTATCATATTGCTCTTTATCATAAACCAATTTTCTTGATAAAATGGTGAATTTCTGAGATGAGGCGTAGTGATACGCAAATGTAATCCCAGCATAAGAGATGTTGAAGAATTAGAAGTCTGAGCTGCATAGTGAGACCCTGTGCTATGAAACAAATAAATGGAAAGAGAAAAAGCTGAATTTCAGGAAACTTTAACACACTGATTGCTGCGCATATGCCAGTGATGAAAGTAGTGTTCAATCTGCACAGCATGGGGGCTGCACTTGATTTGCAGCAGCTACGATGATCCACTAAGTGTACGAGCCATGCAAACATGTTTAATAAGAACCCAACTTAATTTGTGTACTCTTTACCATGCCCAGAAAACACTGTCTTACTTGGTCAGCTAGTTTGATAATGGTTTGGGCCCACAGATGTGGTATAAAGATAATTCAAAACCAAAAATACACGAAGAAATATTTGTATGAATATAAAATAACATCTAAATGAGTTTTGCTGACTTACAGTCTCCAAAAATGACTTCCTACACTCTTGATTGATACTTATTTCTCTTTAATTTTCTCATTAGATTAGTCTCATCCACAGTAATATATACATATAGGTCAAGTAATTTTATATTTAAACTATATAATTATGCTCATAGTTATATCCGTATCTCAGGAAGTTACTATTAAATAGCATAGTTTATATAAGTAAGTGCATTGCTACTTTAAAATATTTTGAAAATGTTTGAAAGAACTTAAATTTTCCTTTGCCTACTATTGCCCAAGCTTTCCTAAGCAAGCACTTTAGACCATGGAGCCATCTCGCTGGCTCTTAAATTCTTTTTTACTGAGTATCTGAAAAAATAGGAATAACAGGAAATTAATTATTGGGGGCGTGTATTCTATGGTAAGATATTTTATTATTTCCTTTATTTCATCATTTAAGCAGAATAAATTGGCTGATCTGACATCCTTCTCCATCGTAGTTACATTCATAATGAAGTCTATTCTGCCTTTACACATCTTCCATCTATTTATTCTCCATATTTGTGCAGTTTAGGTAATGTCTTGTTTGTATTTTGACAACTTATACCTCTATTCAATCTAAACTCATTTTCCATTATAATAGCTTATTTAATTCTTCATTTTTTCCTTACATTTTACATTTTTATTTTTAAATAGAATGAATGCAAAATAGTGAAAACAACATTAGCAATGATACAGAATTTCAATAAACAAAATAATAGGAATTTGACAATGGTTATTGTATAATGTTGTCTTCAAATAAGTTGTTTATTTTACCAGATATAAGCATGTAAAATTAGTTTTAAAGCATTAAAAAATTTAAAAAGGTGGAGCAAAATAAATTTTAGCTGCTCTTTTCAGTAGACCAGCATAAATTAGCAGCACAATTATGCAAGCTATCCTATCATACATACATAAATCTCTCTGTCTCTGTCTCTCTGTCTCTGTCTCTGTCTCTCTCTCTCTCTCTTTGTCAGTATTGGGTTGTTATAGTTATTTGGTTATTACATACTCACTATGCAGTTGAGACTCATAGGAATCTTCCTATTTTCAGGCTCTGCAGTGGTGGGATTAGAGTGTGTGCCACTACCTTGAATTCTATGGCCCTGTCCACAGGACTGGCACGCCATGTGGTGCTGGGGATATAACCAAGGTTCCTGCACTGGCATAAGCTTCTCTAAACAGGTCCTTTAGGTTGAACTGTCTTGCCTTTCTTTCTTTCTTTCTTTCTTTCTTTCTTTCTTTCCTTTCTCTTTCTTTCTCTCTCTTTCTTTTTTCTTTCTTTCTGTTTTTCTTCCTCTTTTTCCTTTCTTTTGTCCTTTCCTCATCCCAATTTTTCGTCCCTGTTAAACAGATTCTTTCCCTTTCACAATGTCTATTGTACCTTTCACATTTTATTTATTCTTTCAGTTTCTTACAATAGCAAGGCAATATGATGTTTAAATACATGGGTCTGATTTACTTAATTTACAAGTATGGTCTCTAGTTGCATTCATTTACCTATAAAAACCTTGAGTTTATCTTTCCTTTAATGTCTGAGTAACACTTCTTTGTATAAAAGTACCACATCGTTTTTACCCACCCTCAGTTGATCAGCATGTGGATTGTTCTAGTATTTAGCTAAGACAAATTCTGCTGCTATAAACATGGGTTCAGATATATCACTGTGCTATGACGTTCCCAGTTGATATTACACCTTACTAACACTACAGGTTCTTATAAAGAGAAATAACACAGTTTAAATTTATGTGTCTGATTTATTTCACTTAGTGTAGTCTAGCCATGCTTGAATTTACCTAAAAACATCTATATTAAATTAAATAATTAATTTATTAATTTATGTCTTTTCAAGACAGAGTCTCACTATGCAGCTCAGGCTTTTCCTGAACTCATTTTGTAGCCCAACACTGCTTCTACCTCAGCCTCCTGAGTGCTGGTAATATAGACATGCTTGGCCACACCAACCAAAATTTTCTCTATATTTTAAAAAGTTGTTAAATTGGCTTCCCTATAAGTATACTTCAAATTTTATGAAGTAAGGCCTGTATATTATGCTATTATGTTACACAGTCTTCAAATATTTTTCCATATAAATATATTTTAATAGCTGTATATCTTTGTTTCTCAATCATTTGCTTATACTTTGTTAAAATTTGTCCACCTATTTCAAATTTTTAAAATTTAAATTTTTTCCTGCTCAAGGTACTATGAAATAAATTATTTTATGGTAACCTGTGTTTTATTTTATTTCAACATTTTTTACATTCTACAGATGTGCTTTTTTGTGGTTATGAAATAACTGGCATAAAGTTCTTGTATGTGTATCCATATGCTACAATAAAAATTTCAGCTATGTCTTCTGATGATAAATGCATAGAAAATTTTAGTAATAAATACAGTGGTAAAAAGTTAACTAATCAGCACACACAAAGATATTATCTTATTGACATGAGTTTCAGAACCATGTTCTCTCTTTCTATATTTCATGCTGTTTAAAAGGAAAATGAAATGTTGTGTTCCAAAATGCTTCCTTTTAAAAATACAATACATTACCAAGACAATTTCCATCATCACTAATGGAACATGAGAAGAAATGAGTTTAAAAGTATCAGATAATCAATTATGTCTCAGCTTGATTTCTTTTTCTAACAATTGAGTTTAGTTAAAAATTTAAGTCTTCAGGGTGGGAGGAGGCAGAGCTATCACAAGTTGGTGTGAGATCCTTGTGGCACATTTATGTATTGATTCAGTTTTTAAAAGTTTTGGAAACTAGCGATATAGCTTAGTGATATGGCACCTTCTTGACAAACACGAGGTCCTGAGTTTGATTTGCAGTTCTCAAAAAGATAAAAAGGGCCATGGAGATAGCTCAGAAGACTAAGTGCCTCCTTTGGCAAGTGCAGAGACAAGGGTTTGATTCCCGGTCCCGTATGCTGCTCCAGCCCTACCCCTGGAATGCACTAAAACAGTCACCAAGTTCAGGCAAGGTGGCTCACACCTGTAATTCCAGGATTGCGGAGGTTGAAAATAAGAGGATCACTGAGTCTGAGCTACATAGTGATATCCTGTAAAAAATACATAAAAAGGAAAAACAAATAAATAAGATAAAATGAAAAACTAGACTTCAGAGCTTTTAAAACATTTATGAACAGGGCCAGCCAAATATCTCAATGGATTAAAGCACCTGCACCAGGCACAGGGGTCAGCAGTTTGATCTCCAGGCCTGCCAGCCAGCTCCCCACTCCCCAGAGTGCGCTGAGTTGGCAATGAGACTGTGCGTGGTGGTGTGTGCCTGTAGTCCCAGCTCTTGTGTGGCTGTAAACAGAGAGAGCACTACAAATCTGATCCAGTAGTACACCCTGTGGTCCCTTCCCTAAAATACAAAAAAAAAAAAAAATAAAAGAGCAATTATACCTATTTCTGTATCTATGTCTATATATCTATATGCAATCATTGAGTGTAGAAAATATAACATATTATTGACTCCAAAATACAATTATGAGTATAATAAAGTATTATAAATGATAAAATAAAGATATCCTTTTATAATGATAAAGATAAGGTTTTGATCTTATCTCAATATTTTCATTATGGTATATTTGCAAATAACAAAAAGACTTTCATTGAAAATATACTTTTGAGGGTGGAGAGCTAGCTCCATGGCACAAGTGTCAGCCTGGCATGTGCAAGGTCATGAGTTCAAATCCTGATCCCACAAAAGTAAAAAAGAAAGAAATTATAATTTTTACAATTTTTACTTTTTTGTATTTTAGAATTCTACATCAATATACTTATTCCCATCATATAGCTTTTGATAAAATTGTCTATTTGTGCATGAATACTATTTGCTGTGTGATAAAATATATTTGATATTTAAGAGATTTCTCAAATTGATGTTTATTTCTGTTTCTCTTCTTACCCCCCTTAATGTCCTCAGGAGCAAAGCAAAAGTTACACACATGCCTCAGCCCTATGTTTTATGACATTAATGAAAATTATATTCAGCTTGTGTATGGGATTATCCTGCCACATGTGGGTAGGGTCTAATAGGAGTGGTAGATTGCAGTCTACCAGCACTTTGTCTAAACTTGGACACAGTAGTCCAATCAAAGGAGATGATAAGAGACCAATAAGGATTTCTTTCCACAGGAAGCAATGAGCATCTCCTTACACTTAAATTTTATCTTCTGTAGCCCAGATGTCACAGAGCTCACCAGCTTTGTAAGTATAAAGTAAAGATTTCATTGCTATTTTATGATCAAGTTATACTTAATAGAATGTCTACAGACTAAATCATCCAGAGTTCACACCTCTCTTGTTATTGGAGCCCCAAAAGGTCACTTTAACTGTGCATGTAGGATGGGCATGAGCAGCCGTCCTTGGGCTAAATCACTGTTTCTTCATGGAGCCCATTCCTATTGCCTGCCAGACTGCAGGTAAATATTGTAGTTGTTCTTCACATTACCTTTTGCTCAACTAAAAACAAGTAATGCAAGAATTTCTACAGTTAATCTTTGGGAAGTAGCATGATCTCCAGAATGATTTGGGAATTGAGGATTTTTTTTTAAATACAAACTGTTCTTTAGTAATAATTTCAACCATTCTTTCATGTCTATTCTCCCTCCTCCTATCTATCCATCTATCTATCATCTATCCATTATCTATCTATCTATCTATCTATCTATCTATCTATCTATCTATCTACCATCTATCTATTTTTGCCTGCTGACTCTTAACTCCCTTGCCTCCATTACTTTACAAAATGAACTAAATTCTGTGATCTCACGATGATAAATGTTATGTTCTGTGCTCTCTCTCCTTTCTTCTCCTTTGATGTTTCCCTTTTGTGATGTAAAATCCTTCTATAAGCAGTGCATAATTAAGCACCATATGGATTTCAACTGATATAAACTGAGACTTTAGAGTGAAAAAGAACAAAATAGACTGTATAAAGAAATGTAAAGTATATTCTATTCTATCAGTACCTCATTTTACTTTACCAAATGTTTCATTGAGAAAATGCAAAAAGGGAAAACAAAGAAAATAAAACATAATCACTCATTGATTTTTATAATTTGTAGTTCTTCCTGTCATTGAGAGAAAAAAACTTTTAAAATGATATAGAGAGAAATATGGGCCAAGTTGTTTGCTTATTTTCCTTTACTTTAGTTCAGTTTTATTTTAATTAATTAGTTAATTAATTAAGCTGCACTCGGAATCAAACTCTGGACCTTGCACTTGCCAGGTAGGTGCTTACAATGCTGAGCTATATCCTTGGCCTCACTTTTATATCTTACATAAAGAACTATTTTAATCTAGGAAGACATACATCATATTTATAAAATACTCCAAAATTTAAATTAAGCATTCAAAGTACAAGAATCTTGAAATACTATTTAAATAGTATAATGTCAGTGCTTATTTTGAAAAGCTTTCACATTAGGGATGGAGCTCAGCAGTGAAACACTTGTCTAGAGATATTTCTATGCAGCTTTTATAAGAATTCGCAAAGAACACATTGACTATACATGATTTTTAATATTAGTGGTGACTTGGCACTTTACCATATAATTGGCAGCTCAGCTGTGCAAAAAATCAATGAGCACAGAGGCACTCACTTTGAGCGCTCTTCTCTGCTCTTTGGTAGCTGCGAGGTAGTGCTGAAGACTCCCAAGTAGGGTGAAACACAGTCTAAAAAACACTGGCCCAGAGCCACTTGAGATCATCAGGGCTGCTCTCTGCAGTCAGAGTCCAGGTAAGCACCTCTCACCAGTGAATGTCCATACAAATCATTTGGAGACGAGGGTATGATGTACATTAGTTTCCATTGGTCTTTTAGGACTTGAGCATCACCACTTATCTTGGCATTCCAGGTGAAGAATATGATAGCTCATAGAGTTCACACTGTGGGAGGCGAGAGTCTTCAGTATTGAAATAAAAATTCTTTCACTTGTCCATAATAGTAGTGCGTTATCAGCAAAACTGGAAATGTTGGAAGATGTTGACTTGAGCTTTTTACAACTCAGCATAACAGTCTGGCTTTAATTTTTATACCTTATGGTTAAACTTCTCTGCTAGGTGGCTAAGACCAAGTTAAAGCTAGACCTGTATAACAAAAATGCTAACTTTTGTATTTGACAAGGTCAGTCAAATCCCCTCAGGATTTACTTTGAAACCAAGTCCAACAGTCTGTAGAACTTTTATCAGTGTCAGTCATCTGGATGAGTCATGGCCTTGCTTTCTGTGAAAGCCTGAGTGTAGCCTGATGGGCGTTTCAAAAGGCAAATTGTAATGGATGGGGTCCAGAGGCAGCTGTGGTAGGGCAGCTTCACTTGTGGGTTCTCTATTTGTTGCTTTCTCCCATGTTCCCATGTTTCAGAGCATGGAAAAGGTCAAAAACCTGGGAGAAGCTCAAATTTTTTTACTGAAGTAATACAATCTCAAGATGAACACGGGGTATCAGCAGTTTCCTTTGAACAACCCCATAATCAACCAAAACTAAGGGCCTCAGATGTTTTCCATGCAACCCTTAGAAGCAGAAGTGCAGCTTTAGATCTGATGCCTGTAAGAAATCAGCTTTTGCTCCCTGCTTAAGGAGTTTACAAAATTAAAATTGGAGTTTTCAGCCTTATTCCAAAAAATATCATAGCTCTGATTATAAAAAAGCATACAATTGTTGCCCATAACTTTTCAGATTAAAACTTATCTGCTTATTAAAAATAGAAGTCAGCTTATCTTTATGCGTATTAAACTTGTACTGCATTACCTGGCCTGATCATCGGCAGAGCGACAGGAGACACAGTGACTACACACAGAGGACTTGGTTTACGCAGCTGTAATTCCCTTAAAGCTTTAGGAGGTAATATGGGCTCAAGAAAATCCTTTGCAGATGCTAAGATCAGTAAGCTTCTGTTAGCCACACCTATGGAATAAAATCAACCAAAGACAGTCCCAATGCTAAATGGTCTTCAGGTTTTGTTTGGGGTACTCAATGCTGTCTATACAAAATAAATCAAATTTGTAATTCTATCCAATCAAACTGTTGTTTAAACTGCACCAAAATCTTATATTGCTCAATTGGTCATTAATGTTTCCAAAAAATTTAAAATTGTTAAAAGAGATTGTGAGCTAAAAATAAAAACATTTCAACAGCTTTTCAAATGCAAAATTCCTAGGTAAGTGTAGTTGCTTAAAACTGTCCTAAATTGAAAATGACATTTCAAAAGGGGCTTTGACCGGGTGTGGTGGTGCATGCCTATAATCCCAGCACTTGGGAGGCTGAGGCAGGAGGATCAGCGTGAGGTAGAGACCAGCCTGGGGCTACAGAAGCGAGCCCAAGCCCAGCCTCCACTGCATATGGAGACCTTGTCTCAAAAGTAAAAATAAAACATGGCTTTGATATTTTACAAACAAATATGAAATAACATTTAAAGTTTTAAACAGTTGCTTAATTTTTGACATCCCATTTAACTAATAGAAGGCCTAGTGTTGGCCTCCAAAGGGGTTCAAGCTATGATAACTTTTTCATATTTAGGTCAGTTTATGGAACAAAGATATTTTGTGCCCCCCCCCAAAAAAAATTCAAATCAACCATTCTTGAAATGCTATTGGTTGACCCCTGACTGAACTCTAGAATGGAAGCTAATGGAGGGCTTGGTTGCGCTCGTGACTAAGCACGGTATCTTCCTATACTTTAATGAGACCGTGGTCACATTAGTGCCTCAGCACATGATTCTCCTTTCCTGGGGTGATTATACATGAGATCACGCTGACTATCCTGAATAAAGCTGAGTTGTTTCAGAGGTTCTTTGCTCACTGGGGAGCGAATCTCGGTAAGTCCTCTGAGCTACCTTCATTGGGTCTCCTCATTTCTTTTGGCACCGACACAGAACATTACAATACCTGAGAGAATGTTTTCTCTGGAGGTGACCCTCCTTAGGTACACTATACATCACCAATCACTTTTCTCTGTGGCTTCTTGAACAGAAAATGTGGAATATCACTGAGTTATAATTGTACTATACATATATCTACTTTCAGTTCAATGAAAAGAAATATTTGTACTAATACTGTTTAGAAAAGTTATCATGTCTGCATCTTGTACTCTGAACAATTACTATGAAGACAACAGTATGTATTTTATTAATTATTGTGGCTGTCCTACTAATGTGTTTTGAAACTATTTCATTGTTATTTCTTTCTTACTAAAATTAATAAAATTAAAAAATAATAAAACAAAAACAAACAATAGAATTCTTTCACTTTATTCAAATGTAACCAAAATTATTCAGGTTCAAGTGAGAAATATGCCACTAAATCATGACAGTCTATATTAATGTTTAACTTGTGATTATGCCTTACTTAAGCCTGTAAGAAGTGAATGTTGACATGAGATAGCTTCAGTAGATCTATGATGGTAATCAGGAAAGAGTGCTGTCTTCCCTTACCTAAATACCACTACACACTATCATAGGGATGATTGATAATGGACCGTGGACATTATTCTCATATATTCATGAATACATATATAATAATGTTTTGATAATACACCTAATAACAAATAACTTAATTTTCAAGGAAACAGAGAATGACACATCCTTTTTACTTTATTTTTTAATTTTATGCATTTATTTAATACAGGATCATGATACACACTTCAGACTTACAGTGGCCTTCCTATTTCAGCCTCCTTAGCTCTGATATTGTGGGCATGTGCCACCATGTCCAGGATTCTTGGGCCAAAATGGCATATGCCACTGAGATAAAACTGGGTACTTGCACTTGTCAGGCAAGCAATTAGAGAAAAGAGCTATCTCTCTGGCCAGCTACATTAATTTTAAATAATTTGTATGAATTTATGAACACAGAAAATAAAGTACCATACTATTAGTAAGATATGCATTAGCAAGATAAGTGCTATTCACCTTTGTTCCATACTATATATGTATTTAAAGTGATAGATGTTTATAATTTCATACATTAACAGTTGGAAAATTTAAACTTAAATGATCTACTTAGAAATAAAACAAATATTTAGAATATTTTATGATTCTATTTCTTTGCCTTATATATTAGTTTCTAAAGTAACTAAATCATTTCTTTTTCACTTACACAAAAGATAACTGCACTGGGGATGTAGCTCAGTGGTATAAGGGTTGTCTATAAAGTTGAAAGTCCTGAGTTCAATTCTTAGTACCAAAAAAAGAGAGGAAAAAAGGGTAGTAGCAATGTACAAATTGAGTGAAAAGTGGCCTCAGTACTATTTGTGTGGAGGGGACAGTTCTTACTATGCAGCATGAACTCATAGTGATCCTCTTGCTTTCCCCAGCACTGGGATGACAAGTGGATGTCACCACTCCTGGACACAGTCGCTGGCTTGGGACACCCAGGGTCAGGATCAGGATCAGGATCAGGAGGACTTGTAGTGCGAGGAATCAGAGCCCAGTCCCTGAGCTTGCCTATGCATAGTCCGCTGAGCTATCTCACTGGCCCTCAGCCTCAGTACTATTTTATTAGGAATAAATGGGAACACATTTGAAGTTTTTCCCTTCATGTTTAGTCATTTTAGGTAATTATTCATAAGAATGGTAAGAAGAAACAGACTATGTGCATTGTTTCTGAAACATGAGAGATATTTATTAAATATTTGATATTTATGAAATAATTTTAGATTATATTTCAAGACTTGGGAGACTAATTTATCAAATTAGTATGGGAAAGCAAAGCAGAGAAGTCAATTAAAATGTTTGTGTTATGTAGCCGTAAATTGGAATATCAGTTGGCTGTTAAAGTCGAAAAACTAAGGTAAAAATGACAAGTCCCTGGGCTTTGATACTATCTACAGAAACGGTGAGTGACAGACACTGGAAAAATTATAGTCTTGAATAAACTGTTATCCTGTGTAAATTTAAGCAGAGCCAGCAGGTCTTGATTTCATATACCTTCATCTGCTCCATAAATAATGAGTTCATTTTTCTTTTGAAAACAGTAGGTTACTTGTTTCCCACATAAGATACGGAATTACAGAATCTTAAAATAGGAGAATTTGCTAGAGATCATGTCTTCCTTTTATAAAAACTTTTCTTCATGATGTGTATTTTATTTCATTTTTTAAATATATTTAGTACAGGGTCTATAGGGTCTCACTATACAGACTGGACTTGTGGTGATCCTCCTGTTTACAGCCTCCCAAACACTGGGATTACAGGAGCGCGCCGCCATGCCTAGTCTCAGTTGGAGTCTCAGTCACAGTCTCAGTGCTCTGTAGGGCCAGGATTGGAATGGCACAGGGGTTGAACCCTGGTCCCCTGGGCTTACCTAAGCAGGCACTTGCCTAAGCAAGTACTAAGCAGGTACTTTCTTAAGGAGGTGTTTTAGTACTCTGAGTTATCTGGCTGGCCCTGTTTTATTTTAAAACTCAGAATGAGGAGTGTAGATTCTTAGGATGATATTTTTGCTTTATAACAATATTAAAAGAAACATTTCCTCACAACTTGCTTATACAGTGATGATACTTAAAACGAAAATTGGTTCTCTCTTGAAATCCCATTTCCATTAAGATATATTAATTATTATACTTAAGGGTTTTTGTGACATTTTCCTAAATTCATTGACCATTTTTAACCACACGAAGGTAGCTAGCAACCTAACTATATCTTATTTATCTCTAGTAGCCTCAATTCTATGTTCATATAATTATTCTATGTTCTGTATAGAAAAGTAGCTCTCTTAAAATGAAATTGATTTGGCCAGCTCAAAATTGATCACCCAGTGTCTCTAGATTGAACCATTATTTCATCCTTAGTTGGAAGTCCATTTATAAGGTAAATACTGACCAAGAGTCAGTTTACTTCTTCCATCATAAACACCAAAATCATACTGAATTCAATTATGTTTTTCTTTTTCACCATATCTGCAATACAGACTTTGCATATGTCTACAAGTATTTCAAAAGGTTTTACAGATGGTTTTTCTTCCTTTTTAAGTATTTTTCATCATTCACATAGTACATTAAGTTAGGTTTAGTTGAATAGATTAAAATACTAAATATCTAGTGTTAGAAAGTCAATTTGTTGTTTACTTGTTAGAAAGAATTTGATATGTATATGAAACTGGCATTATCATTTTGAAGTAGTGGAATAACTTGTTTGGCATATAACTATACTTATGGAGACAGAAGATAATAGACAATACCAGGTCAATTTTTTTTTACTGTATTCTAAAATGTACTTTCAAATAATAAACAATTAGGGCTGGCCAAATAGCTCAGCGGATTAAAGTGCCTGCGGGCAGGTGCAGAGGCCAGGGGTTCAGTCTCAGGGCCTGCTGTGCTGGTCTCACGCCTGGGGTGTGCTGAGACAGCAATTGAGGCTGGGTGTGGTGGTGCGTACCTGTAATCCCAGCTCTTGGGGGGCTGTAAACAGGTGGATCACTATGAGTCTGATCTAGTAGTGAGACCCTGAACACCCTGTAGACCCTTCTTTAAACTACAAAAACCCAAAACAAAACAAAAATAAGCATTTAACTCTTATTAAATAGGAAAATTATTTGTGTGAAAGCTTTGAAAAATGTAGGTTCAGCAGCAATTTAGTGTAGTACACATCCCCAACTGTTCTTTTAAAATTTTAATTTTAATTTAAAATTCTTGATCTTAAATTAGCACACTTTTTATAGAAATATTGTAAATATTAACAAATATTATTTTACTTATAAGAGTACATTTAAATAAAATAAATAGATGACAAATATTAAGTCATAAGTATATAAATATGTCTTTGGCTCTGAACAATACATTAGGGCTCATCAGTCGAAAGGTGGTGGCGGGAAGGGAAAAGAGTAAAATAATTAAGATGTATTATATATGTGTACCAATTCTCAGTGATGAATATTATTATACTGTCCTGTAAACTTGTACTAAAAAATGAAAACCAGTGCAAAGTGTTCCGTATCATCAACTGAGAATTAATTCTGTAGCATGAGTAACTGTTTTCTCCTACCACATCCTTTGCAGTCATTTGATTTGATGTCGCTTGTTTACAAAGAAGACAAAAAGGAAACAACAACCAGATATTTAATAGTACTAGTTAGACTCTCCTTTTCATGATCTCCTCTTCTTTTTAAAGGAAGAAGGCGGTGTAGTAAAGTGAAATGAGGAAGGGCATGAGAGG
>PVJA010004652.1:52287-84501 GCA_004027025.1 Myocastor coypus | reverse complement strand
CCACACACTATGAACATAGATGTTTTTTCAGTTAGCCAGATTTTTCTAGTATCACACACCTACTAGAACACTATTTAACAAGTTATAGTTGCACCAAAAATTGTAAGTAGGCCACATGGGACCAAGGTATCACTAAGAACACCCAAAAATAATTCCCAGTACACACAAATAATTACAGCTATACATATCTTCTGTGTATGAAGTACTATTCTAAAAACTGTGTGAATATCAATTAGCACAACTCTCAGAAGTGGAGTAGAGATCCACTATTGTTGCCATTTCCATTTTACAGATGGAAAACTACATCAAAGAAGGGTTAAATGCTTGCTCAAAATCACAAGGCCTACCAGTGGGGTATGAATTCTAGTGGTGTCATACTAGGGGCCAGGCTCCTCACTGGGCTTAATCTCTGTCTGTGGATGTTCTGCAACCTAGAGGACCAATATATTTTCACAGGTGACTAAACAAGTCAAAGTCATGCAAGAATACTGAATTTCACCATGGGGTACAACTAGGAATGTTTATAGCAACAGAGGTTGTGGTTTTTTCATGGTTTAGCATAGGCAAGGTTTGGGGTTCAGTCCTCAGAAACCAAATAATTATCATAAGAACTATTTAGCCAAGGGGCTGGGTAGATAGCTCCGTGGCACAAGTGCCTGCCTGGCAAGTGCAGTGTCTTGAGTTCAAATCCCAGTCCCGCAAAAAAAAAAAAAAAAATTATTTAACCATAACTAACAATGATCTTTCTTTCTTTTCTTTTTTTAAAACTTTTTTTCTTGTTTCAGAACTTTTGTTTGTTTGCTTATTTATTTTTATGCGCAGCATGTGGTGCCGGGCATGGGACCTCAGTCCCTGCAGCCGCCTAAGCTTTCCTAAGCAGGCGCTTTAGACCACTGAGCCATCCCGCCAGGCCCTTCTTATGAAATTTTAAAAGACAGCTAATTAGCGGGGCATGGTAGTATATGCCTATAATCCCAGCACTTTGGGAGGCTAAGGTAGAAAGATTACAAGTTCAAGTCTGAGCATACCCTGGGCAATTTAGCAATTTCGTGAGACCTTGTCTCAGCATGAACAATTTTGAAAGGGCTGACAATGTAGTTCAGTGCAAAAAGACCCTCAGTTGAATCCCTAGACGCCCCAAAGAAAAGATAAATAGCAAGCTGTCAAGATAACTCAGAAGGGGCCCGGCGGGATGGCTCAGTGGTTTAAAGCCCCTGCTTGGGAAAGCTTGGGCCGTTTCAGGGACCTCCGTTCGATCCCCGGCACCACATGCTGCGCCAGCCCTGCCCCCGGGGTGGGCCGAGCCAGCCATAAAAATGAGTGAATAAACAAAGGTTGTGAAACAAGAAAAAATAAATAAATAAAATTAAAAAAAAAAAAAAAAAAGATAACTCAGAAGTCCAAAGCACCTGCTTAGGCAACTCACAGGGACCAAAGTTCAATTCCCGGCACCACATGCTATACAAGCCCCACCTTCAGGGCAGGCTGAGCTGGCCATAACATAAATAAATAAAGTTAAAAAAAAAAGAAAAGATAAATAGCAATAATTATATGATTGCTATATAGCCACTTCACAGATGAAGAAATTGAGACCCAAAAAGATTAAGTACATTCCCCAGGGATCGCTTAGCTAAAGAGCTGTTAAATGGAGAAACATCTTTATTCCTTTTGATTTCTCTGTCTTTTTTAGGTTTGCTTCCCCACTTGAAATTCATGTTCATGTGTCATCATATTAATCTTCCCCATGCCTCTCTTAGCCAGGCCTCTGCCCAGCTCTGCAGCAGGATCTTCCTCTCTGGCATTCATTTGCTCCGTTTCAGTTTCCGAAAGGGGGGGGGGGGGCAAGAGCTGCTCTTTCCAGTTTCTGGTTAAAAACTAAAATTTGGCACAATGAGAGGACTTGCCCTGGCACACAGCATGACAAAGAACAAACTGGCAGACCCTTCAGGGAGTAGACTACAAATGCCATGGAAAATTCTACAGAATGAATGAATTATTCTTAAGCTCATCCTTAAAGTGTAGCAATACTGACAGATACACAAAGGAAAGCAGGGAGACATAAGATACTATCTCCAATTTATAAGTACCCAGGACATAGAACACTATTGATTCAAGTTTTTATTCTAATGGACTGAAAGTTATTTCATAACTTCCATTATTGGCAATATGTCAACTAGGGAATGTTTTCCTAATTATTCTGGAATCAGCCTTACTGTTCTTGGAAAGAATTGGAAGAGGAAAGAAAGGTCACTGTTACAAAAATAGATCCAGAAAAAGCCAGAGGCACCCAGATTCAGGACTGAACCCTGCCTGATTTAGACTCTGAGGAAGAGGCTATAGCACTTTTACAGGTGGCAACAGGCTGGCCACGATTTTAGTCCAGATATGGCCCCTCAGCAATTGAAGAGAGTCAGATTAACTCTACAAAGGGCCCAGTTTTCCCTTTATTAGAACAGTCCTGAGGGCCCAGCAGGATGGCTCAGTGGTCTAAAGCACCTGCTTAGGAAAGCTTAGGCAGCTGCAGGGACTGTGATTCGATCCCCGGCACCACATGCTGTGCCAGCCCTGCCCTCAGGGCAGACTGAGTCGGCCATAAAAATAAACAACAACAAAAAAAGAACAGTCCTTTCATCACAGCCCACATCTTTCTCCACTATAGACAGTGGAAAGACAAGCCATGTTCTGGCTCTAAGCTAAAAAACAAGACCTGTACACTCTCAGCCCAAGAGCAGTGCTCAAGGGAAGAGCTAGCTGTCTCCATTGAACCAGTGAGGAAACCGAAGAATAGGTGGGTTGATCAGCAAGCCAAGGGAGGTCGTGTAGAAATACAAGGGAGATATAGGGAAGGAACGAGACAGAGCCCAGAGGGCCCAGGCCCTTGGGAAGCAGATCTACAACTGCAGTAGGCACAGAACCTATGGGGGTCCATGCTCTCCAGCTTCCCAGCCAAGATCTCTGGTGCTCCAGAGAGTTGGTGACAAGGCAAACGCTGTACTTGGAGGCCAGACAGACTTGCGCCTATGATGCTGTACCTCCAACAACGATGGGCCAGTGACCCTTGACAGCCCAAAGCTGCAAAACATCTGATCCTAGGAACAGGAGGCCCACCTCGCTGAGCTGTTCTGAAGATCTGATGAGATGCAAAGAGAAAAGAGCTTGACACAGTGTCCGGACCATGCTGGGGAACATGTGCAAGTTAACTCCCATGCAGCATCCTCTCCCAGGGCCGGGGCTTCACCCTTGTCTGTGGCTCTCCCTTCTCAGCATTGTACTCAGGATGGAAGAAAAGCAGCAGAAAGTGTGAAGGGAGGGGTGAACGTTACTGAGTAAGTTCGTCGTAGGCCTATGCCCTTCTGCTTACATGGTGCCTAAATGATCTCAGAGCAATAGCAGGGGCATTCATCCATTCACTGAAAATCAAAAAAAAAAAAAAAAATGTGGAGATGGGCAGGACTGGGGTTGTAAGTTCATTGGTAGAGCACTTGCCTTGTGTGAATGCTCGGATCCCCAGCATGAAAGCAGGTGGGGAAGAGCGAGGGAGGAAGAGAAGGAGGAGAAATAAGGCAAAATTGAAATAAAGACTTATGTGGCTGTCCGCTTTAAGGTGCTGTCAAAAATGGAATCTGGGATCTATGCCTTTTCTGCAAAGAACACTCACTGGGATCTGAAACAGAGAAATAAAGACATGCCAAGTGACGTAAAGGAAGGTTCCCTTCATGGTGAACTAAAGGTATTGGCAGCTGATCAATAAACAACAGGGTACAACTGATCTTTCCTAATGATAGTGGGAATTTAGAATTGGGTCCCAATACCAGCATTATCACTCACTAGCCCAGCTGTGGGATGCTGGGCAAGTTATTTAGATCCTTTATGCCTCAGTTTCTTCATCCATAAAGTGGGACCAAAATGACAAAATGAGTTACTACATGTAAAACACTTAAAAGAAAACCTAGCAACACATTAAGATTCAATAAATGTTGGCTATTACCATTATGGGTGTGAATTCTCTGAATGGAAGCCTAAGGGAATTCCATGAGTTTACAGAATGAGGGGACTATGAGGAAAACAAGAATCCTAGGCCTGAAGCAACCATACCAGAGGACTTCAGTATAGATGTATTCACAACCAACAGATGTCAGTTTCAATATTGGAATCACCACTAGGCATAGACCAGTCATTTAAATCCAGGAGCTCCATTTCTTCCCTTGTAAAAAGGAAAATGGAGCGAATAAATCTTGTTTTGCCTTCTGTGTATAATTACTGGCCCATAAAAAGTTCTGTCTGTTATTTTGGATTAAAAAAAGAAATACACTAGTGAGGATTGAACCCAGGGCCTTCTCAGTGAGCTACATCCCCAGCCTTGTTTGTGTGTCTTGTTTTGTTTGAGACAGTCTTCCTAAGCTGCCTAGCTTCGGTTCCAGTTTGCAATTCTCTTGCCTCAGCCTTCCAGAGTGCTGGGATTATAGGCGTGTACCACCACACCCAATTCATTTTAGCTTTTAATCTTTGGACTTGTGATAATTGTCTTCTGCTTATTATAGAGTGCATCTGGGAGGAGCTGCATTTCAAGGCACTGCTTGTTCTGGGCTTGGTGAACCACAGGCGGGAGGAGGGCTGGAAAGGTAATTTCCTCGATCCTCAATCCTCTCTCAGCAGGCTCTACTCCCATATTGTCCCATTGGAAGGTTTATGTGTTGTTAACCTTCCTGGAGAAGGACCCAGAAGTCCTCCTAAAACAGTTTATGTAAGATCTGCTGAGACCCTACTATGTGTCTGCCTACACTGTGCCAGTCACTTGATGACAGAGACAGCTGTCCCTCTTTGCGTGACCAGAGTTTCCAGTCCTCATCTGTTGTGTGACTTTCAAGCCTAAAGACTACATTCTCCTGCCTCCTTTGCGACAAGACATAGCCTTCTGACCAAATTCTGGTGCCAATGAAATGTAAGCTGAAACATCATGTGGCAGTTTCCAGGAGCATTTTTAATTTTTTTTTTTTTTTTATGTTATGGCCAGCTCAGTCTGTCCTGGGGGTGGAGCTGGTACAGCATGTGGTGCTGAGGATCGAACCGCAGTCACTGTGGTTGGTTAAGCTTTCCTAAGCAGGCGCTTTACACCACTAAACCATCTCACCAGCCCCCTTCCAGAAGCATTTTTAAAAGAGAGTAAAACATAAGCCCTTTGCATGGTTTTGGAGTGTGTGTGCATGTGTGTGTGTGTGTGTGTGTGTGTGTGTGTTACTGGGGAACACAACCATGGCCCTATGCCTGCTAGGCAAGCACACTGGCACTGCCCTTCACCTACAGCCCTCTGTGCTGCTGCCCAGCCCAGCACTGTCTACTGACGTCTGACCCTTCACAGGCAGAGCAGCAGGGTGGGAGCGACCTGTTCCCCCAAGAGCACAGGGCACTGGGTTGACCCTTACATAGAAATCTTAGGTGGGAACCTTAAGCCTTTGTATCATTTAAACTGTAAGTATTTTAGGTTTTGTTAGTCTTTTGTTTGTTTCTTTGTTGGCACTGGGGACTCCAGCCCAGAGCCTCGGGAATGCTATGTGCACACTCTACTGCTGAGTTACACGCCCAGGCTTTCTCCCGGGTTTTATGAGATTGGAGGCCAAAGTTATTTCTCATTAGATGTGGGAACTATAGCTATAGTACTGATGAGACTGCAGCATGCCTGTGCTGTACTTTGGAAAAAAGAGAAAAAGAAAATAAGGCAGAGAATGTGGCTTGGTGGTAGAATGCTCACTTGGCATTTGCAAGGCCCTGGGTTCAATTGCCAGCCCTGAAAATAAAATAAAGTTATAAAGAGAACAGAGCCAGAAGGTCCAAAGCCTGCAACAGAGTTGGAAATAAAGGAGCTGTGTTATCTGTGTGTGTTTGTGTGTGTGTGTGTGTCAGAGAGAGAGAGAGAGACAGAGACAGTGACAGAGACAGACAGAGAGACAGAGATAGAGGAGAGACAAATGTCTCCAGTCTTTCTGGGTGGTGATAAAGAGATATGTTTAAATGTTTTTTTTTTTAAATTTTTTTAAGATTTATTTTATTTTATTTTATTATTTCCGAACTTTTGTTTATTTATTTATTTTTATGGCCAGCTCAGCCCACCCTGAGGGCAGGGCTGGCACAGCATGTGGTGCCGGAGATCGAACCAAGGTCCCTGAAGCCGCCCAAACTTTCCCAAGCAGATGCTTTAGACCACTGAGCCATCCCGCCGGGCCCCAAGAGATATGTTTAAATGTTGTACATCTTCATAGAAGTTCAGGACACAAAAAGAAAGAAAGAAAGAGGCCCGGCAGGATGGCTCAGTGGTCTAAAGTGCCTGCTTAGGAAAGCTTAGGCGGCTGCAGGGACCACGGTTTGATCCTCGGCACCACATGCTGCACCAGCCCTGCATAAAAATAAACAAACAAACAAAAGTTCTGAAACAAGAAAGAAAGAAAGAAAGAAAGAAAGAAAGAAAGAAAGAAAGAAAGAAAGGAAGGAAGGAAGGAAGGAAGGAAGGAAACCTTACTGAGGAAAGCAGCCAGCTTTTCTACTTCTGCTCTCAATTTGCTGTAAGACTTTAAATGAGCTATTAACATCATAACCCTTATTAAAATAAGGTGGTAATTTCATGCCCAGTGAGCATGGTTAAGTCTTGATTTCAAATCCAGATCGAGGCTTTCCCATGAAAGCTGTAGTTTTGTATTCTGTTCACTTACTCCAGGGGAGGGAAGACGATGGGTCAGAAGAGCTAGTGTGCCTAGAGAGGCATTCTGCATGCTAACTTAACACAGAGTCCTCAACTTTTATATTCCTTGATGGAGAAATGTCAAGGTCTCCAGCCTTTTAACATGCTCTAATCTTGGGCAGGAAATGCTCCTAAGGAAAATATGAAGCCACTGTAGAAGTATTTCTCCTTTGCCATACTTAACTGTCATCAGCAACTCATTTTCCTGTTTTTGTTTTTAATTTTTTAAAAATTTCATTCATTTATTTATTTTTTTCTTGTTGCAGAACTTTTTGTTTGTTTGTTTGTTTATTTCCATGGCTCGCTCAGTGTACTCTGAGGGCAGGGCTGGCGCAGCATGTGGTGCCAGGGATGGAACCGCGGTTCCTGCAGCCGCCCAGGCTTTCCTAAGCAGGCACTTTAGAGCACTGAGACATCCTGCCAGGCCCCTGTTTTTTAATTTTTAGGGCAGGGTCTACAGGGTATTCAGGGTCTCACTCCTAGATCAGAGTCATAGTGACCCGCCTGTTTACAGGCTCCCAAGAGCTAGGATTACAGGTACGTGCCACCACTCCCAGTCTCAATTGCTGTCTCAATGTACCCCAGGGGTGGGGCCAGCATGGCAGGATCAGGAATCAAACCCCCAGCCTGTACCTGCTTGCAGGCTGTTTAATCTACTGAGCTATTTGGCTGGCCCTTCATTTTTATTTCTTTTCCTTATTTATTTTTGAAAGGCAATCATTTATTTATTTATTTATTTATTTATTTATTTTGTTGTTGATAAAGGGTCCCACTACACAGTTTGGGCTCCTACTGACCCTTGTAGTGATCCCCCTGTCTCAGCCTCTCCAGTGCTGGGATTACAGGCATGTGCCACCACACCTGGTTTCAGTGACTGGCACATGTGGCACTAAGGATTGAACCCAGGTCCTTGTGTTTGCCAGGCAGGTGCTTAGACTGCCAAGCTATCTCCCCAGTCCCTCTTTTATTTTACAGAGAAAAAACAAAGGTATAAAATTTCAAAACAGGACAGTAGGAAAGTAGCAATGATTAGTTCAGTGTTTGTTGTCATCTTCAAAGTAGTTGCTCAGGGGGCCCAGCAGGATGGCTCAGTGGTCTAAAGCACCCGCTTAGGAAGGCTTGGGCAGCTGCAGGGACCGCAGTTTGATCCCTGGCACCACATGCTGCGCCAGCCCTGCCCTCAGAGTAGGCTGAGCCGGCCATAAAAATGAGTGAATAAACAAACAAAGGTTCTGAAACAAGAATAAAAATAATAAATAAAATAAAATAATTCTTTAAAAAAAAGTAGTTGCTCAGATTGCAGATATAGGCATGAAAGTTGATCAGACCATATAAGCACAAGCCTTTCTTTTTAATGAACAGAAATTAGTAGCATAGCTATCTTAACTCTTATATGTGTATACATTTCCATTTCCCCTTCTTTCCTCCTTTCCCCATCCCAGTTTCTCTTTCCTTCTGAACAGTTTCTTAACATTTTACATTATCTATTGTACATTTGGATCTTATTTACTGTTTTCAGGTTCTTACACTAGGGAGACAATACAATATTTACACATATGAGACTGATTTATTCCACTTATGAGTATCGTCTAAGTCTATCCTTCTTTATGGTTCAGTATTACTCCACTGTATAAAAAGATTACATCTTTTTTATCCATTCCTCAGTTGGTGGTTGTTTCCAAGATTTAGCTACTACAGAAGGTGCTGCTATAAACATGGGTGCACATATATTGCTGTGGTAAGATGTTTTTAATTCCCCTGGAAAAATATCCAGGAGGAGAACATTTGGATGTAATGGAACCTCCAAACTGCCTTGCACCGTGGTTCTTTCTCTCTCCCTCCCTCCCCCCTCTCTCTTTTTGCAGGACCAGGAATCAAACTCAGGACCTTGCACTTTCCAGGCAGGCACTTGTACCCCTGAGCTATCTCCCCAGCCCCTATTGGTTAATCTCTTGGTGACAGTCATTCTTTCTGGAGTGCTCACACAGCAGCCCCCTGTTAGTCTAGCCAGTTCTTTCTGGCTTCCTGATGAACAATGCAGAACAGAACTCACAATTATGACAGGATGGGCTAAGGAACATGGCCGTTAACTTCTCCAGTCCCCATCTATCCTGTAGGTGGCAAGTTTGAAGGTCTGGAAAGATTTCCTTGATGGTTAAATATTCCAATTTCCAATGGGATTGGATTAGCACTTTCAAATATAATTGCCATGTTACTACTGGCTGATTCCATTTTCAGACTTCAAATGAGGGTGTGGAATAGCTGTACCTACTTGTTTCTTAGGTGAAAACCCAGCACCTAAACTGGGGGGCTGGGGAGATAGCTCCGTGGCACAAGTGCTTGCATGGCAAGTGCAAGGACGTGAGTTTGAACCCAGTCCCACAAGGAAAGAAAGAAAGAAAGAAAGAAAGAAAGAAAGAAAGAAAGAAAGAAAGAAAGAAAGAAAGAAAGAAAGAAAGAAAGAAAGAAAGAGAGAAAGAAAGAAAGAAAGAAGGAAAGGAAGCTGGGGTGGGCAAGATAACTCAGTGGCACAAGTGCCTGCCTGGCAAGTGCAAGGCTCTGAGTTTGATCCCTGGTCCCGGAAAAAAAAAAAAAACTGAAAGCAAGACTCATGACTCATGCTCTTAGATGTCCTTCTTTCCAGAGGTGTAGACAGAGCAGGTATTGGGTCCAAGCCCAAAGGCTCATGTCAGGAGTGCATGCAGTGCAACTTCTATTTTGCCCACTGGTTGTGTTTACTGAGGCCCTTTGCAAGAAGCGTGGCCCACTGATCAGAGAAGTTGATGTCCCACCTGCCCCTGCCACTGTTTGCCTGGGTGACATATGAGTGAAGAGAAGGGCAGCATCAATTCTAATTCACAGCATCAAATACTAGGGGAAATGGAAAGGGACTTGTTTTTTGAGGTGTCTCAAGTAGGACACTGCGATTCCAGCAGAGACCACACACCAGTGGGTACAGGGTAGGCTGGCAATGGAAATGGAAGAGGTGGCCTTGGTCACATGAGGATGTTAGGCTGATGAGAGGGCGGGGCAGATCCTCCACTCTTGCTGATAATGTTGCCAACTACTTCACTTTTCAAGTGTTCGTACATTTTGATAACTTATTTGAATTTTTATACACTTGTAAATTGACCTAACAATCATTCTATCCTAGGTCATTTCTACCAGGCCAGTTGAAGGTGACACTGACACAGCCTAGGGTAGAAGTAGGACAGGAGAGGTGCATGTCCCCACCCAAGCCACCGCATCTCATACCAGGGCTGAGGCTGGTCTACTCTGGCTGCCCAGCCTCCTAGCTAAGTTCACCCCAGCTGGTCTCTCCAGCCCCCTCCGAGTCTCTAAGTCTGCCCAGACCTTTCTCCTCGCTCTAAACTCTCAAGGCAGCCATACGTTCCTGCTGGGTTCGGCCAGACCAAGGACAGCGTGCCTGAAGCCCGGGCTGGAACAGCACGAAGGTCCTTACACGCTGGTGGCTGGTGGCTGGTGGCGGGTGGCGGGCTCAGCGGCCGCCTCCGTTTTAGGGGCGCGGCCACGGGAGGAGGAAGCAGCGACTCTGGCGGGACCAGGGAGCTCTTTGCAGTGGTAAGGTCAAGGTCATCAGCAGGTGCGGGTTCAGCAGGCGGCGCCCCAGCCTGGCGACTCCAAGCACTGCGGCTTTGGGGCAGGCAGCGGCAGGGCAGGGGGCCTTCCCACACTCAACTCGAAGAAATTCGACCCTCCAGGAGCGGTGCCCGTCTGCTCTCTTTCCTGTCTGGGCTTAAAAACAGATTCTCTGCCGGCCACAAAAGGCTGGAGCTCTGGATAGGCAGAGGCGGTGTCCAGGACCTCTGAGTTGTGGGGGGGCCATGCAAACACCTCCCGAGAGTCCTCAGCACGACTGCCCCTCAGGACACACATCGATGCTTCCTGTGAGGTGTTAAAAAAAAAAAAAAAAAACCCGGTCGCTTATTCCAGCCTGCTCTCCACCGAGGGAATGCTCCATTTACTTCAAATAAGCCCGTTTGCAGTGTCTTTCGGTTTGGGTAAAAGACTTAAGACATACTACAGCGTGCAAAATATATGTCACTCCCTTAGTAATGGAAAACTAGGGACCGGAGAGAAAAGAAGAGGCTAATATTCCACTGCCCTGGATATGAGATACAGTTTGCATTCTTTTTCCTGTCTTTAAAAAATAAAAATTAAAATCCTTTTGGAGGCAATTTGACGTTTGTTAATTTACTTATTCAGTTTGTCTTTGAAATGTCATGTCTGGAAACTGTTCTTATACAATGTATTCAAGAGCATCTATCACAACACTTCAGTCATGATGAAAGAGTGGAACAATCCATCAATATGTGAGCAGAACGATGGTTAAGGGCCCGGCAGGATAGCTCAGTGGTCTAAAGCGCCTGCTTAGGAAAGCTTGGGCAGCTTCAGGGACCGTGGTTCGATCCCCGGCACCACATGCTGCGCCAGCCCTGCCCTCAGGGTGGGCTGAGCCGGCCATAAAAATGAGTGAATAAACAAAGGTTCTGAAACAAGAAAAATAAAATAAAATAAAATAAAAAAGAATTCTAAAAAAAAAAAAAAAAAAAAAAAAAAAAAAAAAAAAAAAAAAAAAAAAAAAAAAAAAAAAAAAAAAAAAAAAAAAAAAAAAAAAAAAAAAAAAAAAAAAAAAAAAAAAAAAAAAGAACGATGGTTAAATAAAAAACGATTAGCATGTGTATGAGGAAGTAGTTACAAAAATGATATCTATGTGTTCATAACCAAAATGATCTAAGATTATATTAAAATTTTAAAAACTAAATTGCAAAAATCCATGCTGTATAGCAGAGTTCCACATTTGTGAAAATACTGAAAGACACTGTAAGCAAAGCCTGCAACTAATCAGATCTGATCAGTGACTTTCTGTGGGCGGTTATATGGGAAACATGTGTATGTTTTATATGCGCATATATCTGAAGGAATATATGCCCAGAGTTACTTTGGAAGAATGGGGAATTATTGTGAGGCATGAACTTGCTACAGAATATATTTCTTTTTCTTTTTTTTTTTTTTTTTTTTTGCGGGACTGGGGATTGAACTCAGGTCCTTGTGTTTGCCAGGCAAGTGCTTATTCTACTGAGCTATTTCCCCAGCCCCCAGAATATACTTCTTCAAAAATTTTTTTAAACTTTATTTATTTATTAATTCATGTTATGACTGGCTCAGCCTGCCCTGGGGGTGGGGTTGGCACAGCATATGGTGCCAGGTATCAAACTGCAGTCCCTGAGGTTGCCTAAGCTTGCCTAAGCAGGCACTTTAGATTGCTGAGCCATGTTGCTGGCCCTATTTCTTCAAAATTCGATATTGTTCTTAAATGGGCATTCTTTAGTATTTCCTCCCACACAAGACAATAAAGACTGTTAAAAATCATAGCCATTCCCCCATCCCAAGCCTGTGAGATTACTATCATGTGTCCTCTCTGATCTTTTCATTACTATGTTAATTTTTCCTTCTTCTTCCCTTCCCTGTACAATATCTAAGAAACCAGCATTCCTTTCATTTCCACTTACAAATTTCCTGTTTCATACATGTGCATAGCAATAAGTCTAACAAAAAATTTATACACAAAATGTTATATTTACACACAATACATATTTCCTTAAAAAGAAGTGAGAGAGTGACTTCCATTGAACCTAACTATACAATTGTTATTTCCTTTAAAGTTAATTAGGGGAGCTGGGGATATGGTTCAGTGTAATAAATGCTTGCCTGGCAAGCACAAGGTGCTAAGTTCAATCCCTGGTGCCACTAAAATAAATAAATAAAGTTAATAGGCTAGGTGCTGGGGAGATAATGCAGTGGAATAAGTACTTGCTTGGCAAATGCAAGGTCCCAAGTTCAATTCCTGGTATCACCATAAATAAATAAATACTTTTTAAAAATAAATTTAGTTAAGCTTTTTTTTGTGGATCACATTCTTACAATTAAAAAAATCATTTATTAGGGCTGGCCAAATATCTCAGTGGATTAAAGCATCTACAAGCAGGCCCAGGGGCCCAGGGTTCTATCTGCTGTACTGGCCCTGCCCTTGGGGCATGCTGAGCCAGCAATTGAGACTGGCCATGATGGAGTATGCCTGCAATCCTAGCTCTTGGAAGACTGTAAACAGGTGGATCACTATGAGTCAGAGGTAGTAGTGAGACCCTGGATATTCTGGAGACCCTGCCCTAAAATTAAAAAAAAAAAAAAAATCATTTATTTGCTTGAGCAGGGTCTCACTACACAGCTCAGACTCATAGTGGTCCTCCTGTCTCAGCCTCTCCAGCACTGGGATTACAAGCATGCAGCCCCCTGCCCAGTTCTGGTGGCTGCTGTAGCACGGGGCTTGTGTAGTATGCGATACTGGGGACCAAACCCTGATCCTTGCACTTGCCAGGCAGGCACTTAGACTACTGAGCTATCTCCCCAGCTCACATTCTTACAACTTGAAGAATTTTTTTTTCTTGTTTCAGAACTTTTGTCTGTTTGTTTATTTTTATGGCCAGCTCAGCCTGCCCTGAGGGCAGGGCTGGTGCAGCATGTGGTGCCGGGAATCGAACCACAGTCCCTGCAGCTGCCCAAGCTTTCCTAAAGCAGGCACTTTAGACCACTGAGCCATCCTGCCGGGCCCCCATTCTTACAATTTATACGTAAGGATTTCATGCACTACTTTGTTGTTGTTTTTTGCCGTTGGAAGCCTAACAGTTTTGTTGCTGCTTGTTTGTTTTGTAGTGTGAAGGGGCCAGGACTCAGGCCTTGCCCATGCTGGGTAATGTGGTACCACTAAGTTACACCCCAGCTCACAGCCTTTCGTCCCTTCTCCAACTCTGTGCTGCTGTTGTCTATTGGTCTGTTAGGCTCATGGATTCTTTCTCAGTACACCAACCAATCCAAGTGGGGCTGGGGAGCTGGAAAGTGACTTGGGGTATGGGCACAGGTCCTGGGATTATTTAAATCAATCTGAATGTTGGCCCAGAACCTTGAGTTCAGCTCATACCATAGCAATGAGCGTAGCCATGCTTCAAACATATTGAAATGAAGAGGTTGCCTGGCATTTTAAAATATGCTCCTAGGAAAACGACACTCAGCAGCAATACACGAGAAGAACCCACTACAAACGCCAACTAGACATCTGATGTGGTCCCGATTGACACAAAAACGTTGTATTTCCTTCAGCGAAATCTCTGTGTATTTAAGCTCAAACCCTTACCATGTAATTCAGGATTTTTACTTGTATTCCTAACAGGCCACTGTTCTTTTCTTTTCTTTAAAGAAACACTAACAGCTGAAAATAGAATGCACATTCTCTGGGTTCAAATCCTGTGTCATATGTTAATTTGGGCCTGCAATAGAGGCGCTTCACTTTTCTGCACTTCAAGTTTATTCTCTGAAGTGGAGATAACACTTCTCATTTTGCAATGTTACATAGTTTATAAAAACTGGTGCATATACTCCAGCTCTGCCCTCAGGGCAGGCTGAGCCGGCCATAAAAATAAATAAACAAACAAACAAAATTCTGAAGCAAGAAAAAAATAAAATAAAAAATAAAAAAAAATATTATTTTTTTTTTGTGTGTGTGGGACCAGGGTTCGAACTCACGACCTTGCACTTGCCCAGCAGGCACTTGTGCCTCAGAGCTATCTCCCCAGACCCCTAAAAAAATTCTTAAAAAAAACAACTGGTTCATATGAAGGTGTTAACACAGTGCCTGGAAGATACTAAGATCTTAAGAAAAGTCAGCATCACTGATTGTTTATGCCTTGTGCCCACAAGAGGTACTCTGCCCCATTCTCCCTTCCTGAAGACCCTGTCACTTCCACCATTTTGAGGCTGTCTTAGTCCCAGCTGCTCACTTCCCATAATTCTAGTGACGGTGGCAGCCTGCTGTTTGCTTTCTCCTGCTATCAAATATGACTTTCTGGTTGGAGATGCAGCTCAGTGGCAGAATACTGACCTAGCATGCCTGGGGTCCTGGGTTGGTTCGAATCCCAGCAAAGGAAAAAAATTAAATAAATAACTATACCATGGTGTCCCTTTTGTCCATGAGCACTGGCACTGGGAGGTTTTAGTACTACAGATGTCCCTTTAGGTGGAGGGGGAACTTGCACATTCCATACAGGCCTCCACCTAAGGGGACATCTGTATGAGCCTAACTGGAGTGTGCTGAAGATCCTGAAGTCTCTTCTGTAAAGGGCTTTTAAAAAAAAAAATTGTGTATTTGATGCAGCATCTCACTATGCTGCTCAGACTCATAGTGATCCTCCTGCTTCAGCCTCCCCAGAGCTGAGATTACAGGCAAGTGCTACCACACCCAGTCTTGGTGACCGGCATGGTATGCCTGGCATAGCATGCAGTACCAGAAATTAAATCCAGATTCCCGGTCCTTATACTTGACAGGCAGGCACTTAGACTGCTGAGCTATCTCTTCAGCCTCGTAAAGAGGTTATTGAATGTGTTCCCTGTGCCATATATATTGTCTGAGGCCACTAGGGAGATCTGAATTCAGAGTAAATACGGGCACAAGTTTGGCCTTTGTGTGTGTTTTATCCTGTTCCTGGCCTGGCCTGAGTAGTAGTCTACCCAAAAAAGCGTTTTTTTTTTTTTTTGTTTTTTTTGTTTTTTTTCCATGTGCAATAATGTAAATTGCACTTTTTTTTTGGACTTCTGTTTATCTTTTTTAAAACAAATGTGATTTCCCAGAAGTTGATATGAAACTATTCTAGTCCTGTTCCTCATGCTAGCTACTAATTTTAATTAAAATTGTGTGCTAGGGCTGGCCAGATAGCTCAGTGGACTAAAGTGCTTGCTTAGGCAAAGCCCAGCAGCCAGGATTCAATTCCTGGCTGCCGTGCCGGTCCTGCCCTTGAGGCACCCTGAGACAGCAACTGAGACTGAGCATGGTGGTGCAACTCTGTAATCCCAGCACTTGGGAGGCTGAAAACAGGAGGATCACTACAAGTCCAATCTACATAGTGAGATCCTATAGACCCTGTACTACAGTAGAAAAAAAGATTATGTGCCAATTTTTTTTAAAAAGAACTGTATCATAGTGAAATGAATAAATAATAGGAAATTTGGACTCTTCTCCCTCACTTCCTTTAATACTTGATGTCTTTTTTTTTTTAATGTATTTAGTACAGGGTCTACAGGGTCTCACTACACAGATCAGACTCATAGTGATCCTTCTGCTTTCAGCTTCACAAGTGCTCGGATTACAGGCACATGCCACCATGCCCAGGCTCAATTGTCATGGCAGCACACTCAAGGGGCAGGGCTGGCACCAAGGGCCAGGGATCAAACCCCAAATTTGCCTTTTGTCTTTTTAAGTACTTTTATTAGCTGGGTGTTGTGGTTTGTGCTTTTAATCCCAGCACTCTGGAAGCCTAAAACAGGAAGATTACAAGTCCAAGCCCAGCCTGGGCAGTTTATCAACTTGGAAAGAATTTGTCTCAGAAAACTTTTTTTTTCAAAACAACTTTTTGAAAAAAAAATTCCAAAAGAGCCAGGAAACAGCTCAGTGCAGGCTTTACATTCAATTCCTAGCACCAGAAAGAGGAAAAAATTATTGATGTATGTTTCATGTTTGAGAAAACACACCCACTTTCAGATGTACAGTACAGTGACTTTCAGCAACTCTACCAAGTGGTGCTCCATCAGAAATTAATTTTAGGGCATAATCATGCCCTAATGTGATTTCCCAGAAAGATCCATCACAACTTTCCATAGTTAGTCTCCCTACCTCCAGTGTGAGCCAACCACTAAACTACTTACAGTCTCTAAATATCATCTTTTTTTGCACAGTTAAGAGTAGGATTATATAACTGTATAATAGGGGGCTTTTATATAACTTCTCTCACTTCAGCATTTTCAAGGTTTATCCATGTGTCAATAGCTCAATATTTTATCACTAATAAAATCAGAATGGCAAAAAAAAATAATAATAAAAAAAATCAGAATGGCTTTTTCCCGCCCTGTCTACTATGGAAATCACATTACACAATAATGCTGAGAACACACAATTAACCCTAGCTACTATTGCATCTAGGTACTCTAAGTCTCAAGTTATGTGCCTTTATCTTCACCACAGATTTGAAACTTCCCAAAAGTTTTTTTTTAGGGTAATTGGATGATACTAAAGTTTACAACTATGAACCTACTTGCTCTAGGTCACAAAACTAACAGGTGGCATTTTGTGAACTTAAATCTAATCTCTGACTCCAAAACCAGAATCAACTCACACCTATTATCTTCTGATTCATAGCTTGCTACTTTGACTAAAACAAAGCAAAAGCACAAAACCAAGCAAAGTGTAACCGGTGGAGGAATGGCCTGTGCCCTGCGGACCTCACGGCACCGCTTACATAGGCGGTTCTTACTTTATCACTTTCTCCACATTCTTCTTCAAACCCACTTGGAGAAACGCTGGTGGCTGGGAGGATCCATTCTGCTGCATTAGGATTCTGACAACTGAGCCCTTTGCTCAGGGTACTGTCCCAGTGCTTGGGAACAAGGCTGGAACTTTACCCATTAGCCCTTCTAATAGAGGCTGAGCACTTAGGAGGGGAGGAGAAGCCTCCTTGGAGCGCTACGCCTCCTACCATTAATTTTCAGGTTGGAATTCACAACAGCACCCTGTAGCAGTGAGGCTGGACCCTTCCAACCCACTGTACCTCAGTACCACAGGAGACTGTTTTTGGTGGGAAGATTCTGCTCACCCAAGCAGCAACACTGAACACAGTTCTCTAAAGCCGAACTCTGAGGACTCTCAGTTGCTTAGCATAGTGATCTCCCTAGGTTCTCATTATGAGCTTCTAGTCCATACTTATTCCAGCACATTATAGGAGATGCTTAACTACAAACATGTGTTATTATGAATACATTAGTGATTTTTTCACATTAATGATTATATTTGTCATTTTATTTTTTTTATTTTATTTATCTTTTTCTTGTTTCAGAACTTTTTGTTTGTTTATTTATTTATTTTTATGGCCGGCTCAGCCTGCCCCGAGGGCAAGGCTGGCGCAGCATGTGGTGCCGGGGATCGAATGGCGGTCCCTGCAGCTGCCTAAGCTTTCCTCAGCAGGCGCTTTAGACCACTGAGCCATCCTGCTGGGCCCCTACGTTTGTAATTTTATTTGTTTACTTATTTATTTATCTACTGTAGTGTATTTTGAGACAGGATCTTGCAACATTGCCAAATTGCCCAGGCAGGGCTCCAACTTGCAGTCTGCCTGCCTCAGTCACCCAGGGATCTGGGATTCCAGGCCTGTGCCCACTGCCTGGCGTGTATTACCAATCATAAGCACAATAACCACACTCGAAAGCTGACCTATTATTTCTGAGCTACTCCACATCCACTCTCATTAGCCACAAGAGCAAGGGTCTTTGGTGGGAAGCTCAACCACTTGCTCTCCTGAGGAGGCTTGGATCTGTACCAGGATGGAAGGAGAGGCCAAAGCTCCCTGGCCATAACAACACCAGCACACAGATACTGTCTCTGCACAACAGCTGGTGGCTTTGGGTAGAGGCCTCCTGTTGGTTGAACTTTCCAGCCAGCACGCAATGCCCTCAGGCACTGCCAATCCAGTGCAACATTATTTATGTGGTGAATGGGTGTTGTGTATGAGGGTAGTGGCTTTCCTGGGGGTGCTGATTGAGGTAAATGCTGGTTATTTTTTATTTCTCAGTCAGCTGATGGTTACAAAGGAGCATTTACCTTGTGAAATGTTTTGATTATCTTATAACTTTGGCATAGTTTTGTACCTAGTACTTCAATAAAATTTATCCTAAAAAAAGTACTTCAGAACCCAAACAGTGTAGCACACCACCTGCTCGTGGTAAGTGGACTCCATCAGCCCATTTTACAGGACAAATGAGCACAAGCCCTCCCGCAGCTGCTATCACCGTTAAGCTTTCTTCACAGGGTACAAGTTATGTCTCTGCCCAGCGTCACCCCAGCAGTAAAACCCCTGAGCAGTGGGGAACTAGGAATGTCACCCCAGTTACTCCCCCACTGGACTTGAACAGGAAGAGAGTGGATCATGACTCCCAGCTCCACAGTGGGAGTGGGTGGAGCAATCCCACAGCAGGAAGCTCCTTCTGCAGCCCCAGGGAGCTCCACGGAGTCGGACTGGGACTCAGAAGCTGAGATCTGGTCTAGGTCAGCCTGAGCTCCTGGGGTTTCTCAATCTTCTTTGCTCAGCCTAGCCTGCTGGCTTTCTGTCCATCCATCCAGTAACTTAATGTCAAGGCTCCCTGGGGCGCCCACCTACCTGGAGCCACAGTGCTCTCTGGCCCACCCCAGAAAACTCAATGAAACAATATCACTATCAGATATTTTCCTATGATGAGACTGACAGTGACAGAGGATGAATAATGAAATAGAGGAGCAGCACAACTTTTTCTCCTACGAACCTTCTAACGAGCTGTGGTGGCATACAACCATAATGCTAGCTACTGAGGGGATTGAGGCAGGAGGGTCTTCAAGTTTGAGGTCAAACCTATACAATTTAGCAAAACTTGTCTCAAAATAGAATTTTAAAAGGGCTGGTATGTAGCTCAATAGTACAGTACTTGTCTAGCATGTGTAAAGCCTTGAGTTCAATCCTTAGAATGAAGAAAAAGACACCCTACAAACAGAAGCCTTCCAATGGTATTCTCTTGAGTGGTTAAGGAGAGGCACTCCAGGCCCTTATCTTCCCCTCTGTAAACCCTTTTTAGGATAGCCAAAAAAGGGGGGACTCTCTACCACCCAGTCAGGGGAACTTGGGCCAGTCACTGGCTGCCTCAGTTTCCACATCAGTAAAATGGACATATCAGCAGGAGCCAATTTACAGTGTTGTTGAAATGATCCAATGAAAAAAATCCCTACAAAATGCAGCATATGGCACATAGTACGTGTTGCATACAATTTCTTTGCCCCTCCAATTCTAGCCACACAGTGCCTGTTCTCAATGTGCCCTGTGGATCTCTAGCTGAGACAGCCCTCTCTCTGCCCATCTAGGTCAGAGACCTCTCTAGGCTCATGGCAAGCACCCCAGCCTCCTTTCCCACCCCCAGCCAGACCCCACAGCCCTCTCAGCACACTGAGTATACTCTTTCTGAATTCTGGTGTCTGTCTTCCCTATGACCCTTTCTACCTCCAGTGGTGTCGCCAGGTCTTCCTCTTGCACACAGACCTGCACAAGCACGCACTCACAAGTTGCTAAGGCTCAAGTTAAAAGTTAAGTGGTACCTTGCACTACGCACTGGGGACTCAATAAATGTCTGTTCCAAACTGGCTGGGAGAGAGACTCGGGTCCCACCCAACTTCCCTACCCACTCCCAGCAGTCCCTGCCCTTCCCTGCATCTGGTTAAAATATAACCCTGCCACTCCACCCCAATTCAGAGGCCATATCCCCCTCATCCTGATGACAGGCTGCTGACTCCTGGAACAGGTTTCTTTGCCCTTCTGGAGGCTCCTGGTGGTAGGAAACCTAGCAGAGAGGCCAGGCCACCAACAGGGCTAGAAACCTGGGGAGCCTGTGGCTGCTACTGACTTCTACAATTGTTTTCTTCCCTCCTCCATGACTTCTTCTGTGATTCTGAGGTGGTGAATGCCAAGCATAGGCTTTATATTTCCCGTAACCTATTTCAGTGATCAGAAGAGCTTCTATGAATAGATGCACTGCTGATGGAGAATCTAGCCCTGGAGCCACTTCACAACAAGGCAACAACCAGAGCAATGGCTGCACGCTTAGCACAACAAAGATGATCAATTCATTAGCCACTGTTCCTGGGGCCACTGTCCCTTTCCAAAAAGTTAAGAGCCAGCAGAGATTGGCAGTGGAAAATATGGACCCCATTCTGGGCTTGGCTTGGTGCCAGAGCACAGGGTTCAGGGTACAAGGCCCCAGTTCCACCCCATACACCAAGGGGTCGGACTGGACTCAATGCCCGGATGCAGTGCGATTCCTCACTAACTGAATGACTTTTGGGAAGTTAAGTGACCTGTCTGAGCTTCTCTTTCTCAATCTGTGAGATGGAGGTTGTTGTAATATTTTTTGGTTGTTAGGTGAGTTATGTGAGATACTATCTGTGAAGTACTTAGCACTCTCGAAGTGGCACCACCCATGGAGTGATTCTGTCAAGCGCCGAAAGGGAAACCTCTGATTCCCAAAAGTACCCTGTTAGCCTTAAAGGATTACACCCCCTTTGGAGGTGAAATATGCATATATAAAGATCACACAACTTGTAAGATTGGGCATGGTGGCATTAGCCTGTAATCCCAGCACTTGAGAGGCTGGAAACAGGAGAATCACTATGAATCCAGTCTATGTAGGGAGACCCTGTAAACCCTGTAGACCCTGTACTAAATACACACACACACACACACACACACACACACACACACACACACACACAAAAGATCACACAACTCACATAAATTTATATGCCAGTGCTCTGGGAGCCTGGAGTAGGAGGATCACAGATTCAAGCCCAACCTGTGCAACTAGCAAATTATTTATCTCTAAATAAAAATTAAAATAGAAGAAGGTCTGGGAATACAACTCAGAGAAAAGGCCCTAGAGCTCAACATTTAGTACCAAAGTAAACAAGAGCTGCCATACAATTTAACCTTTTATTATTAATATTATTACTAATATTTAAACCTAATAAAATTGTCCTCATGAATTAGTAAGTTTCTCTCATTGTTCCTCATTTGTGTTGCATGTGGACACATTTGGGAGAGAAAACTCAAAAAAGGGCCTGTACTAAGTTTGATTTCCAGTACCAAAAAAATTCAAAGAAGAACAGAAAGGAAGGAAGGAAGGAAGGAAGGAAGGAAGGAAGGAAGGAAGGAGGGAAGGAGAAAGAAAGAAAGAAAGAAAGAAAGAAAGAAAGAAAGAAAGAAAGAAAGAGAAAAAAGGCAAAGGAAGAATATGGTTGAGATAGCTGGGCTGTGATAAATTTTTTATTTCAAAAATTATTTTCCATCAGTATAGCAATGGTGTCCACTGTTCAATAAATTATTTGAAAAACTACTCTTTCCTAGACCTTAAGAAATTCCAGAAAGTCTAGGTGAGAGGAGACTGCTCAAAGGCAGGCTGGCCTCATGCCACCCCAGGCCATGCCAAGGAAAGACACTTTCCTGTATTTAGTACTGCAGGAAAGGTAGGTTGAATTCCTCTTGCCCAGAAATTATTTATCACACACACACACTTCAGTGTTTCAGTGTGTTCTAGGTTTGGATCACCTCCCCTGGATGCTGAAGCTATTCACAGGGTAACCTTGAAAAGCTACTCACAACTTATCTGGCTGCAGAGGACCAAGGAAGAAAAGCAAGTAACCCCACCCTCTTGTAGACCTCTCTGAAACCCTACAAGGTTGATTTCAGGCCAACTATTCCACTTTCTCCCTAGAAACACGCGGTTCGCAGAGCCCTAAACCAGCAGTTCTAAACTAGAGGTGACTTTGCCCTTCAGTTGATGTTTGTCAACGTTTGTAAATATTTTAGGTTTTTACAACCAAAGTAGGCCTTTTTAGCATCTAGTAACTAGAGATCAAAGATACTGCCAAACATCTTACAATCCTGCCAGACAGACTCCCTAGCAAGAAATCACCTGGGTCAAAGTGGCAACAGAATCCATGTTGAGAAATCCTGGCCTAGAGCAACATCCAGTGCTTTAAGAGAAACAGACTCTGAGGACTCTGCCAGCCTCAGAGGGGAAAAGCAGGCTGAGGCCTCAGGAGGGGAACCCAAGAGAGGCCCTTCCCAGGCGCCAGCAGACCCCTTTCTCTTTTCTGTTTTGCTTCCACACAAAATCCTGGCATCTGAAAAGATTAAATAAAACCCATGATTCCCAGCCCCTCAGGCTGTATAACCCTGCCCCTCATATCCTATTTCCCTCCTGCACCCCCTCACTCTTGGAACACAGTTGGAAATTCAAATTATAATCTTTACTGTCCAGCCCTCAAAGACCTGGCCTGGCTTGCTTCCTCTCTCAGGGATGAAGTCTTCTGGGCGTCCTGCCTCCTCTTGAGATGAACCCCCAGTGCTACCTCTTCCACCAACTGTAAGTGTTTCTTCTCCATCTCCTTCTACCCCTCCTTTTTTTTCTAATTAAGCCACAACCAGGGTGTTGGGGAGGAGGGGAAAAGATTCTGAAGACTTCCGTGCTATAGGTTCTGGGGGCCTACAGCCTCACAGATTTTGTGAGGTGCCAACCACGCTGTGATCATTAAACCCCATGGTGCTGGTGATGGAGGAGGTAGCTTTTTGTTGTTGTTGCTGTTAACCTGGAAGCCAGCTACATCTTGTTTATCAGACTCATTTTAATTCAACTTGGTCAGGTTCCAAGTGTGGAGGTAGAGATTAAAGGCAACTGAAGAATCCAATTAGCTGCCCAGTCTTCTTTAAGCCAAAAATTCAGGTCACAAACTAGATCAAAGTGAAATTATTTCTCGACAACTCTGTTCATTAAGGGGAGGGTGGGAGCTCACACTGCTAAGCCAGGCTCATTACAGGGACTGGCATTTTAAATACAGTATCTCCCCCAAATTACATGTTTCGGAGGTCAGAGGGAGAAACCCAGATTATCTTGCATGAAGTCCCTGGCTAATAGAAACCAGAAAGCTGAAGAATAAGCATAAGGCTTCGAGGAAAAGATTTAAACAAGGCTCCGGTTTTCCTGGGAAAGAAAACCAAATCTGGAAACTAGAAGTGGCAGGAAGCACTCAAACCAGAGACTACCTCCGCCAGGGGATCTAGAGAACTGTGCAGTCCAAGTTGGTCTTCCAGGTGACCCTGTTCACACATTTTCCTAGAGTCCTTCAAAACTCTTTTCTGGTTAGGTGCAGCTTCAAGGGAGGTCCCCTAACTGACCTGCCAAACCCTCGTCATCGTCATTGATGCAGCGTTTCCTCAGCCCCAGGTGCCAAGCAGCCTTTGCAGAAAAATCACTCACCCTTTCCAGCCACTGGGTCCCAGGCAAAGTCATTTCCATCATTAAGAGATTCCTTTTGTGTGTCTGTCTCCCTAGGCTCTCAGGAGAGGGTTAAGAGCAGAGCCAGAGAGGAACAAGGAAAGCCCTGATCACATTCACTTTCCACGGGAAGGATCAAATATTGGATTGCTGCTAGGGCATTTAGAAACCCATGCTGGGAGCTGGGGAGATGGCTCCAAGGCACAAGTACCTGCTGGGCAAGTGCAAGGTCGTGAGTTTGAACCCCGGTCCCACAAAAAGAAAAAAAAAAAAGAAAAGAAAGAAAGAAAGAAACCCATGCTACATGAAAGAAAGAGGGAGAAAAACAAAAAGAGAAAAAATCACATTCAAGACAGCAATAATAGGAACACACACATCCATAAGCGCTGATTTCTAACTGAGCCAGGAAACCTTTAGACACAGTGGCTTCCCCTCTATGAAATTCTGCTTACCCTCTTCTATTCTTCTATGATGAAGAATCTCTAGGTAAAAGATGGCATATTTAGGACCCTTCAGGCCATGAACTTGTGGGACACTGAACATGGTTCAAGTTTTTCAAGCTTTAGGATATAGCCACCCCTAGAGTCTGAAATATGAACCATCAATGAGGCCTTTCCCCAAACTTTCCAGATTCCACTTCCCATTCAGGAGGGGCCCCGGAGCAAAGCCTAATGCACCTGCAGGTCTCCCTTGCGCGGCAGATCAGAGGGGATGGGATGGGAGACACAGGGTATTATAAGAAGAACAAGGGAAAGGAGGCTGTGAGTTTTATTTTGTCCCCAACTGCTTAGCTCCTGCACAACTAACTCCCCCCTCTGGGTTTGGGGGATCCTGGGAAGCATTATACAGAGTTATTCAAAGTATGAGGTTTACTTCAGAGATGCAGTCACCCTGGTTCCCCTTAGCTCTTTCCATCTGTAAGAACAGCCTATTTCCTCCAGAGGGAGATTGGCAGCATGCTTCTCATCTTGGGGATCGGCCCCACCATTAATGGATTTAAGGACCCCAGAATCCAAGTGCCAGTAACTGCAGCCCAAAGGAATTCTCTTTGCAAGATATATTTGGAACAGGAACAAATTCAATCAGCTAAGTTTTGTTTTTCTTCTTGCTGTGCGCATTTCCCTCCTTATGATTTCATCATCTTCCCAGATCCTTCCACAGGAGCCTATTCTTCATGCCCTGGGGCTGTGTAAACCCGACCAGGCCTCAGAAAATGCGTCCTGGATCTCACACAGATTTTCTTATGTGCCCCCACGAAATGATCGCCCAATGTTTTTGTTTTGTTTCGTTTCGTTTTGTTTTCTTTTGTTTTAGATCATCGGCCTAAACGAGTTTCAGAACCTGATCTTTTTCTAAGGAGAAAGCAAGGACACTGGCTGGTGGTGGTGGCTGGAAGGTCACGTTAAGGGGAGACGGGGCCCAGTGGCTGGCTGGCAGAAGCCCTCGGGCGCGGACCCATGGCCGGCATGGCCCCCCGAGGGCAGAGCTCGAGATTTGCTTCCTGAGGGTCATAGAGTCAGAGGAGCCCCATCCTGACACTGGGGCTGAGCGCCTCCCTTACAGGACATCGTGGCCTCGCTTTTGTCTCCCAAACCGAGCTTCAAGGAAAATTTGGGGCGGGAAGGTGAGGGTTCTCCCGTTGACTTGCAAACGCGCATCGCATCCTAGCTGCTCTGGGCCGGGCCGCAGCCACGGCCTACGATCTTGCGCAGGTCACTCATTCTGCAGGCGGCACCGTAGCCTGCACGCGGGGAACTAGCCGTGTGCCGTGCTAAGGGGAAGGTGCCGGCGAAGACCTTGCAAAGTTCCCAGAAACGTCACGCGTCTTGTGCTCCCAGAGGATGGACCTGCCTGAGGAGCCAACGTGCCGCCCTGGGGGTGGAGGCGGGGTCCCCCATCCCAGCTGTTCAGTCCTCGCAGCCCTGGGGACCCAAAATAGCAAGTTCATGCTGGGTCAATCTGGCAAGAGCTGACCGGGTTCCGCACCCCAACCGGGCTCGGCCCTTGAATTCAAAAACTGCTCCCGGCCCCAGGGCCTGGCGGAGTGGTCTCATTGCTATTGGGAGCCGCTTGCGAGTCGGGTCTGGGGACGCGGAGGGCGACCTCGGGAGGCTTGTGCAGAGTAGAACAGCCCCGAGAAGCGGAGCGGTCGACCCCGTGCTGGACGCGAGGGTTCCAGGCCGCAGTGCCCCAGATCCGGCCGCTCCTCCGCGACGCAGCTGCCACCCGCGAGCCCCGAACGTGGCAAAGAAGCCACTCCCGTCCAACACTTCGAACAATCCGGGACAGAGAAACAGAAAAAAAGAAAAAGCACCCAATTTCCCTTATGTAAACGTTGTGACTCGTTCTCTGCGTTTTCCTGGTTTCTCTTAAAGGTGGCTCGGGACGTTTACAGTAAGAGCAGAATCGTGTTTGTGACTGTACGACATAATTATCTCCAGACTCTCCTCTCCCCCGCCCCTAGCTGGGGTTTTCAGCGGCGAACGCGGCTAATGCATTTGCTCACATTAAACATCTTGAACGCATAATTACAGGCTGCAGACAGGCTGGACAATAAAATATCTCGACTCGATATTTTTGGAAGCCTTTTGCGACTGTGCCTGGAATAAAGAACAACCACTTTCTATGTCCTCAGCCGTCTAACTGCAGCCACCGTTGTTGCAGGACACCTCCACCCCACCTTGCGGGTGCTTTTGAGATTCCGTAGTAGCCGCCGTTGGGTAGGGGCGAGTATTGACTGGGAAGCGCGGGGCAACCAGGGGGATCCCTCCCGTCTGCCTGGGCCGAGGCGGTGTGAATGGGAGGAGCGGACCGCGCTGGAGGAAATGTGCCCTGCGCCCTGCGGGCCGGCTTCCTCGCAGGGCACGCTCAAGGCGGGTGGCTTAGGCCTCGTGGTCGCTGCGCACCAAGCCTTCTTTCTCTACCCTCTCCCTCACTTCTCTGAAGACTGAGAAATTTGAAGAAGTAGATTGGCCTCGTGCTCCTGCCTCACAAGCACCCTCGGAAAGGCATCTCTAGAGTGCACTGGCTCCTGCCCCCCAGAAAGCTGCTTCAAAAGAAAGTGCAGGTATCCCTAGGAGGAGGAAGCTCAGATGGTTATTTTCATCTGCCAAGCCTGGGACTCTCTAGCCTCCCTTGAGTTTAGTTGCCTGGTCTGTAAAATGGAGATGATTATAACAACCTCGGGACCTACTTCACAGGTCGTTACAGGAAAGCACTTTTAAAAGTTTTTTTTTTTTTATTGCCATATAACTTACATATAGGCAAGCATACAAAGCCTAAGCATCCAGCTCACTGATTTTTATAGATGTATACACTTATGGGACTACTACAAAGATCAAGATATAGAGTATTTCCGGTTCCCAGAAGGCTCTACAGAGAAGTTTTAAATATTAGGCACTGATGGAATTCTCTAACCCAATAGATCAGCACCCCTGTCTAGTACATGAAGCTTCTTGATGCTTGAGGACAAGAAACGATAAAGCAGGGGCTGTGAATATACCTCAGGAGAAGAGTGCTGGACCTGACATGTGAGCGGACCTCAGCTCCATCCCCAGAACCACCAATAATAATAATTTTAAAAATTGATAAACTAAATACACACATAAAGGGTAGTTACTATTGTTACTATAGCTACGAGCCACAGAAATCTCTTCTCTGGTGGGACATTGTGGGGACTTTGTCTACAAAGCCTCAGGCACTTGGGGTGTGGAAGAAAATTAAAAATCAGGTTTTCACTCACTTTGAGACAATAGTCTGAGTGATAGGCTGAGTTCATACCTGTGAAGCTGAGGTCTGAAACTCAGGCTGTCTCATTTTGGTGTTCTTCCTTGAATCTAAATGTGTTTGATGGTCAGGAAACTTCTCCAGAGGGATGCTTGGCTATAAAAGAACGTAACCCAAATAATGCCTATAGTTGGTGCACTTCACAAGTAATACATAAGAATCCATAGGGGGAAATGTTGGATGTTTCACTCAAACCCTTGGACCCTCAGTTCTTTCCAGAAGCCACTGCTACTGATGACATTTTGGTCCTTCCAGGTGTCTTTGAAACTACATAGTGGAAACCTTTACTACATGTGCTGCACTGACCTTGTGTGTTTCTTAAACATTGTCCAAGACAAGTCTCCGTGACAGGTGTACTGGCTCAGAAAGTCATGTTCAGAACCAGTGACTCAGCCAGATGAAATTAAAGCTAAGCTTGAGCAGCCTGACACAGAAGAGCCATGTTCCCCAGCTTCTAGATCCTACCTAACCGAATGCTTGGCAACCGTCATTGCAATCAGGTCAGCTGCCTTTGCCATCATTACCAGAATCCCCTTTCTTCCCTGGACCAGCAGAGCACACTGGAAAAAATAATCAAGAGGCAGATCATGACTTTGGGGCTTGCAGGGGAAATTGGAAGTGCCTCTTGGAATTGTTAACTATTCTGTCTTGGCTGCTATAAAAACCTTACTCTGGTCATTAGCCCACCCTGGGTGTCCCCCTCCAATCCTATTTCCTCATTGCTCTTTGGAACTCCATGGGGAGGCCCCGGTTTTTCGCCCCTCCCCCACTCTCTCGTGCCTGGGCAGAGGCAGGGGGACATGGTAGAGGCCTAGGGCTGTGCCCCCAGACCTTGGACCCCACAGTGTTCTCCAGGAGAAGTCGGAGGAAACACGTTTACCACCTGGTCGACCTTGACTGCAGCCGATTAAAGTTTAATCCGAGGTGTGTGCTCAGCCTTGCCATGTTATTTAAACACATCAAAGGTCATAAAAAGATTCCAATGGCGTGAGCCGGTCCCACGCGGGCCCGCAGGGAGTCAGCATTTGATTCTGGTCGATTTCCAGAGCCAGGATGTGGAGCGTAGGGCAAGGGCTGGGGCATAAGAAACAAAGAGGAAGGTATGCTTTCATAAGAAACGCCAGACCCAAAAAAAGCGGCAAGGGAAACCGAGTCTGACAACGGGACTGAGACAGCGCCTTGCAATTCCAATTAACTGGGAAGACACCTAGTGGGAAGAGATCGCAACTGCAGCGGCTTCTTACGGCATTCTCGGCTCACGGTGTAGGCGCTGGGGTGGGGTGGGGTATGAAAAGAAGTCCCTTTCCTGCCATCGACACTTTCAACAAACAAGTGCTATCTCTGCTGCCTTAAAAACCCCAGGATTGGGGCTGTACTCTCACTCTGGACCAACGCATCATTTCTGCCTTGAGTAAAACCGCTGGCTTTGTGGGCTTTCCTGTTTCCAAGTTGAGGCTCTGGTAGCTGACAACAGCATGTGCCAAGGGCCCCTAGATTCTGGTCCAGCCCTCAGTGTTGGAGCAGCCATGCTTTTTGAACACTCATATATGAGTTCTTGTCAAGTGTTCTGAGGGACTCTGTAGATGGTGGATGAAACCATTCTAAGCAGCCCATGGGTTGTAGCAGAAACCAGGTGAGGTCAAAAGGCGGGATGTTTCTCTAGCTGTAGCTTTCCAGGATGCACAGTCAACATTTTCACCACTATTTCTGTCATGGAGCCCCGGGTCAGACCTTTTCCAGGGTGCCTCTCCTTAACCCATCTCTAGTAACCCTACACAAATGAGGGCCACTTTTGAATCACAGTGTCCTGTCATTACTCTGCTTGCCCTAGGAGGCCCTAACAAAGGCTCCTAATCTTAAGGCTGAAATGGCACTCTGTAAGTGCTTCCCCATGTGCTTGGGATTGTCTGCTTTCACCTGCGCCATGTGAGGGTCCTCCTTCTGGGAGGACTTCTGGGTTCAGTTCTCCCATCTCTTGACACTTGACATCACATTATGCTAGAATTATTAGGAAGAAGAGTAGTTTCAGGGTGCTTCTTTTCTGGATAACACTGGCCAAGGGACACTGGTCCATATTTCAATCTATAAATTCAGGACATCATGGAGCCACTGCTAGTCCTAAAGCAAGAGAACTACAGCTTCTTTCAGAATTTTTGGGCCTTCATGAGAGCTAAGGCTACAAGGGACAGCAGGTGGCTACAAAGATTCACCCTCTGGAGAGTGCTCTTTCCCTGTAATGTACTGAGTCACAGGGATTCTGGCTGCCTAGGGCTGTAGGAAGAGGCTTCTCTCCTCATTGTGTCCATCAAGGTCCCTCCTCCACATCTACCCTCCACGGGGGCTTTGACTCTGCAATTCTTAAGGCTCAAGGAATGCTGCTTTGTGTTATCCTTATCCCACCACCCCTCCAAAAGGCTGAAAAGGGACCAGCAGGATGGCTCAGTGGTCTAAAGCGCCTACTTGGGAAAGCTTGAGCGGCTTCAGGGACCGCAGTTCGATCCCCAGCACCACATGCTATGCCAGCCCTGCCCTCAGGGCAGGCTGAGCCAGCCATAAAAATGAGTGAATAAACAAACAAACGTTCTGAAACAAGAAAAAAAAATAAAAAATTCTTAAAAGAAAAAAAAAGGCTGAAAATAGTCAGAAATGGTAGATGAGACAATTCTAGGCAAAATACCTTGCTGCTCTTTAGAGGCATCAGCCACCTCTCCTCACACTTAGAAGTGTTCCTCCAAAGGGTGCTAGATTTATGGCTCCTGATACCCTCATCCCACCCTCATCATTTAATGACTGGATGAAATTTATCCCCTCAGGTACAGGTATAAGACTCCCTTAGGTTTTATTGAATGAGCTCCAAACTGTTAAAGCAACCATATGTGGGTGGAGGGCGGGGAGGTACTGCAGCTGGATTAACCAGATTCAACTTCAGGGAATGAAAGCCTGCGACCTGAATTGTAAATGAACCCAGGACCAAAGGCCTGGAGCAGTCCAGGACCCAGGAGGAGCTCAAGTGGGCTGGTGCACAGGTAAAGAGGTAGAGTTGATCCTTAGCCCCTCCCAAGCCAACGCAGGATGCAGACAATCCCCTCCCAGCCCACCTGGTTAGGCCAAGCTGGATTCTGAGCTGATCGCACAACTCCACCCCCACTCCTGCCAACTCCACTCTCTTCTGCTTTCAACATAAGCTTCAGGACTTCTATTCCTCAGGGTGACAAATGAGCCTGCTTGCTCTCAGTGACATCAAATTACTTTGCACCAGCCGAGGGTTCCGTGACCCTACATAACCTCACATTAGATCCTAAAAATGTAAAGAAATATGGCCTTCTTAAAAGTGGCTGAGAGCGCATAATTGCTAGCAGGCTTGAGGGGTTGTCCCCAACTCAGCTCCCAACTTAGGCCTCCAAAGCCCATACCAGCCAGGATGCAAGGCTGGGGCTGTGTACAGACAGAAGTTCAATCTGACATTTAACCCTGGGCCCTAATCAGGTTCTCCAAGTCCAGATTATTTTTGGGGTGGTATCAGAAAGCACAGAGGATCTTTCAGCCTAAGCGGCAAGCAGAGCTCACTAGTGGGGCCCCTTCAGGATTCAGCAAAGAGGGGGCTTGGCCAGAGATGGTCTTCTGCAAAGGTCTAAAAGCATGGACCTTCCTTGGGCAGCCATGGCTTAATTCTTTTTTTTTTTTTTTTTAAGAGTTATAGTTTAATTGTTTTCATTCTTTTCCTTCCATTTTCTCTTCCTCATTGTCTCTCAGCTCCTATAGTGTCTCTTTTTCCTTCTCCCTCTTGCTCTGAATATTCTCACTTCCATAGTCTCCAGCCTGACCCTGACCCTGACCCAAGCCTTCACCTCCCATGGGCTCCCCCAGTGGCTGGTGCCCCAGTAAGAGTGCCTGATCTTGTTAGTAGCCCACAGGCTGTAGTCTAGGATGTATGGGAGACATTTCTGAGGCTTTTGACACATACAGTTGGAATTGTTGGAGATGGATATAAAACTCATGCATATAAATTTCTCTTCTTGTTTAATTTACATACCCTTTTATGAGTTTAGCCAAATTGTTCTTTTCTAATGCTGTGAGCAGTTGTACATGGTTAGTATAAAATAATTCCAAATTTTGAACAATTCCCCCAAAAGGTAATTAAGGAACCATGAACAATCTAACACTCTGCAATGAAAAGGAAGATGGAGATTAGAACTTACTAACCAGCTGGACTTATCAAATTCAATAATTTGCTTGTTTTAGTTTTTTTGGTTTTGTCTTTTTATTTTCTAAACTTGCCTAGGTTTTAGTTAAATCACCTTTGAGTTCACTGAGGAGTTCCATACCCTTGTCAGAACACCAAATCGAAACAAAAAAGATAATCATGATGTCTTTATTAATTATTTGTTAAAGAATCTTATTCTAGAGATATTCTTAAAAACAAAGACTTGTATTTTTTTTTCTTGAAAACTGTGGTTACTCTGGTCATAAAATACACACTTTTCCCTCTGACTCTAATTGTTAGGAATCTCCTCAGGGTTTCCACCAGGGAAGGAGATGTGCTGAAATGGTAAAATAGTCATTTGCACACTAAAAAGTGACTATATGTCAGTTTGGGCCACAATAAAAGAGAGGCATGTTTTTCTTCTCTCCCACAAATGCTGACACAGCCAGTGAAAACCTCAATAGAAGGATGATTTGTTCATAGCAAACAGTAATACAAATCTCTAAAATACTTTTTTTTTTTT
>PVJA010004652.1:0-52187 GCA_004027025.1 Myocastor coypus | reverse complement strand
AGATTTAAATTTAAATGTTAGGGGAATGGAAGTGGATGATGAGACATATTAGGCAAAATGGTAACAGAGGCTGAAGGTAGAAGTTGGGTGCATAGGGGTTTACTGTACTCTCCTACATATTCAAGAGTCCTCATAATATGTTTTTTACAAAATTGTGTTGGGCAAATGGGACTTAAAAGAAGAAAGGTGATCTGTTGGGTAGTGTCTGGAGTGACACATTTTATCTTCAGTATCCAGAAACAGAAAATATCCTCTGTTTTTGTTTGTTTGCTTTTTAATTTCTCCGAAATCAGCCGGTCACCCCTGGAAAGTCCCCTTTCCAGCGTGTAAGCCAAGTATCCAAACCCGAAGCTGTGGGCTGATTAGTAGAGCTTCCGTGCTCAACTCCCCCTCACCAGAGTGTAAATGTCTGTTAAAAAAAAAAAAAAAAAACTAATATCAAACGTTTCTATTGAGCTGCTTCACTTGCTTGAGCATGGAGCCAAGCCAGATGACAGCCCTGAGACAAAGGAATGGTGGCTGCTATAAGGAGAGCATCGGATGCTCAGACCAGCTCAGTCAGGGTCCCCAGAGCCAGCCAGAGGTTCTGGGGTTGACAACCAACCCGGGTAGATACTGGTCAGGTCACACTTTCCTCTGAGGGCAGGTGTACAGAGGTACAGAACCCTGAAAAGGGAATGGCCAATGGCCTGAAAAATAGCGATGAGTAGAGAGAGGGTCCGGCTACCTAGCACAATGTCACCAGGCCAGTCTGACAAGGCAAGACTTTCCCCCCTCTGGCGGCTCAGTGTGCTGTCTACATTTCACCCATTGGACGTAGGATGTGCACAGTCAGTGCGCGTGTGCACAGGTCTGATGTGTAAATCTGTATGGGGATATTAAAGCACACACATCGTTAGAATTACAATATATAAAGAGGCCGTAAAAGTCTCATTACACCTCAATGTGTGCTTGAAGGGGTCCTGAATCCCGCTTCCTCGTGGCTACGCTCGCAATTCCCTTTCCTCGGTTGCTCTCTTTGTGCATTAAGCTTTCGCGGCTCGATCCGGAGGCAAGAAGGCCTTTGGGCTTCTGGGGAGAGAAGGGCTCCTGCGGGCCCAGGCCTCCTGGTTGCAGCGCCGGTTGCCTGGGGCTAGCGAGAAAGCCGCCGGCCAGACGGGACCGGCATGTGTGCACACCCCCGACTTCCTTCAAGCGATCCGAGGTCTTCAGCGTATTTGTTGACATAAAGAATCCACAGTCAGGCGCTGGTTTCCTGTTTTGTTGCGGGCGTGAGCATCGAACTACGGTGGGGGACGGCGGTAGGTTTTAACTTTTCTTTTCGCGCAGCCAAAGGACAGACAGAGTCAGTAGTGAGATTCCTGGTCCTTTTCACGTTGTTCGCACGGAGTTGCCGGCCGCCCCAGCGCTCCCAACGCCTTGGCCAGCGACGGCGAGCTCACCCCCTGTGCCCGCTGCTCGGCAGTCCAGCGGCGGCGGGAATCCTCCAGCGCCGGTCCGGCCCCGCACCAAACAAGACGAGCTTCCTAGGGCCGCTAAGCTTGTTTCCCTTCCTAGCTAACCCACGATCGGTCCTGTAGGCAGACTGGGCTTCCACATCCAGTGAAGAGTCAAACAGTGACACCGCCGAGCTAGGAGCTCTCCCACCACTCCCTAACTGGCTTCAGAGTCGCTCACCTCCTAAAGCCAGGTGTCAGAGGCCCGTGCTCCCGCACTTCAACCCTGAGGAATTGGGTGGCATGGGGAGCCACTGTGCAGGGGGTGCTCTTCACGGAGAGGGGACCTGAGACCAGCTGTCCTGAGGGTTGAGGAGCCCTGCTCTGCCTCCTCAGACACTTTCTGGAGAAAACAGGATAGGGTGTCCCTAGAACTGGGGTTCTTTGTGAAGCTATCTGCGTCAGTGGCTTTGTGGTGAGGGACAGCAGCTGGTGGGCAGGAGAGCTGCTCTTCTAAAACCTCGCTGCCCGCAAAATTCCGAAAACTCCACCCTGAAGGCAATGTGAAGGTCCAAATGGAAAAGAAGTTCAGTGGGTCTTCTGAACCTTGAACTTTTATTTTCAAGACTCACTGTGTGACGGCCAGTGTCTTTCTGTGGCCCCAAACTATCCCCACAGCCTCAAGTCTTTCAGTGCCGCATTATTTCTCCAAATGTGCAAACATCTAACACCGAAGCCTGAGTGGATGACAGAACTGCCCTGCACCACTTCCCTGCTCCCTGGCCAGCTTTGCCCAGGTTTCAAGATCAACTCTTTCCCTTTAAGCATAGAGTGTACAGGTTCTACCCTGACCCATATAGGGGTGTGAACCCTCAAAAACCACCATAAACACAGCAGTCTCCATTTGCCCCTTTCCCAAATGGTCTGGCCCAGTGAGATTTCTGAGTAGTACCCAGCTTGACGTTGTTTTCTCCTTCTTTACCAGCTTCAGCTCCCCAACACTTCCCATTCTTTCTGAATCTTTCTTTTTGCCATTTTGTTGGCATTCCCAGTTGGTCCTGGGTGGAACAGAGAGGGTTAAGATGTTCTGAAAATGTGGCTCATAAAGCTGCTTTGATACATTAGAAACACATGACTATCCTGAAATACAAAGTATCTTTAAAACCAACCAAATAATATTTATCCTAAGGTTGGATAGATGCAAAAAAGTAATTCCAGGAAACAGTGCTGACAGTCTCCTCTGAGTTCAAGTGACAGTAGGTAAATTTCATTTGCAAATGAAGGTCAAACTCAGTTAAAACCTGGTTTCCCTTTGTCATTTTCTCTCCCAATCTTTCATCAAGTCTTCCACTTAGGAAATCCCAGCCACAGTCTCCTTCTCTGGGAGGCTCCAGGGCAGCCAAAACCCTACGGGGGTGCTGGCCCACCCCAGAAGGTAAGAAGCCAAGGTATCTTGCTTGGAGCAAAAGAAAGGATCTATAAACCCCTTAAACAAAAGGCCATGCTGCAGTCAGCCCTCTAAGATTCTGCTTCACTGTGCCCTCTCAAAGGGACTCCCGAAAAACCTGGGAGGCAGACCCTGGAGATGACCATAGTCTCTTCCATCTCCACCCACGAAGCTTTCTGCTTGGCTGTCTTGCTCAAGTAGCCCCTGCTGTGGAAGATCCCAGTGTGTTCCCTGGCTTCCTCGGCCTAACTCATCAAAATTCTGAGGATAAAATCATTAAATTGACAGTGCTTCTTGGCAATTCTATAGGAACCCCTGAGCTTGAGAGACAAAAAAGCAGAAGGCAGCTAAAGAGATCAGGCACTACCAGTTGGGCAAGCAAATCTTAACCTTGCCTTTAGGGAAAGAGGTAGTGTGCTGAGAAGATTCTTGCTTGCTTAGTAATGATACAGTCCAGTCTTTATTACTCACCGGACCTCTCTCTTCTACAGTAGCCTCTCTTTTCTTATTGGTGGAATAAGAATCCATGTTGGGAAACATTAATGAACACTCATCTCATTCAGTGAAATATTGAGATTATTCTTGCTTCAAAGTGAGAAAAAACTCAGACCCAGACCCACAATTATTAACAGAACTCATTCTAATTATATAAACCATTCCCACTGATTAATGGTTACAGCACAATATTTAGCAGGACACGCAGGCTCTTAAAAATAGTGAAAACATGCGAAGATGCCACTGACAGACCTGACAAAAAAATCACATCATACATATTATGATCAGAGACAAGAGCAGAACAAGCAGGCTGCCTTCCTCTAAGTAACCAAGACTTTAGAGGGTTTTTTTTTTCAAGATATGGAGACATAAATCTCAATAATTTGGGCCCCAAGCCTTTTCTTGGTGGGGGCATCACGTGTGAGAAGCAAAGCTGAAAGAAATTGAGATGCAACCCAAAGCCTTTTCCCCCTCCCTTCCCGGCGCCATCCCTCCCAGACAAACCTGCTGTAGCTCCTCGGCGGACAAGTTGAAATCTTGTCTCACCATTTTTGGTGAGGAAGGACTCAGACTTGGGCAGTTACCGCATATAAGGCTCCCGGCTCCAGTGAAGTGGAAGGAGAGGGAAGAACGTGGAGCTGGCCTTGGCAGCCTGTGTGCACCAGCAGCCTCGCCACAGCCAGAGGTGAGCTGGCACAGGAGCCAGTTGGTGGGGGCTTCCCAGGATGTGTTTTCGTTTTTCCGGGCCTGGCTGGAAAACAGAAGAGGCTCAAAACCCCTGCCAAAAGCAGGGCGGAGGCAAAGGAGAAGAGTCGGTAAACACTGCCCCAAAAACTCTACAAAGGCAGAAAAAAAAAAATTATGTAGCCAAACAGTTAGAAACTAAAATTCCAAATGAAAAGGGAATTAGAGATGAGCGGAGATGGGTGGTGGACCTTCCGCAGCCTCAGCACAGCTGCCTTGGTCTCCAGGCTTGCATGGCAGTTCTCTCATGCTAACTAGACTGCAACTTTCAACTTGACCTTGGCCTCCAGCCGCGTCTGACCCGTATGTAAAACCGCCCTCAAGTCCCCAGGAGCTGAGGCCTCGGACCCTACCCTGTCTCTTTGTCACTGTGAGTTTTACAATGCCACTTGGAGGGAAGGAGAGGGTGGGGTATGAAATGGCCGGAAAGTCACACAAAAATCAAGTCTTAGTCTGCAAATGGTTAGTCGGGGAGAAGGTAAGCTGGGGGCAAATCAATATTTACCCAGAACTACTAAAAAGTCAAGAGGGAAAGGGCAATCTCAGTGTGGAGGAGGTACTGAGGGCAGAAAAAGTTTTACTGGGCAATACTTACATTGGTCAGGGAAAACCCTGGAATCTGGGCAGATAAAAGCTTGAGCCTGGTCATTGGCTTCTACCCTGCAGGAAGCCCAAGGGCTTAAAAGGCTGAACAGTGGGTGGGGGTGTGCAGCGTCTAGGGCTGAGGCTGCAGGCTGGGAAGAGGGCAGGTTCATGTCTGGCTGCTCACTAGTTAGCCTGGATGGAAGGGAGTCCAGGGCTATCGACTCCTATGTTCCCGAAGGTGCCCACTTTCACTTTGATGCACCTTCCCATTCTGGGCATCGGACCAGCTCACAGCCCCCCAGAGGTACAATTATTTGGCTCCAAAACAGCAGGACCCCCAGAATCCCTCAGCCAATCATGGCAGTTACCAGAAGGGTTGCTGCCTGGCTCTTCCAGTACCAGCACCCGGCAGGCTACCAGAAAAGGGCCGAATTTCCCAAGCACATAGGAGAAGCTTCTCGGGCTGTTTCTTGGGCCCTGGGCACCCTCTGCAGGCTGGAGCTCCTACCTAAGGGGAAGACGCAAAGTGACACCCCCCCCCAAGAAATCTTTATTCTTTTTCCCAAAATGGAATCTGATAGTGGATTCCCAAATGTCTGGAGCGTCAAGTCCAGCCCAAGCTCTATGGAGCAGCTCGTGTGAGGCCCCTGGAGCACCGGCCAGCAGTCCAGCTGGGGCCTGTTCCTCTTTAAGCCCCTTCCATGAGAAGCTGGCTGACTGGAGAGACAGAGCATGGGCGAATAGTGTTCTCTCCACCTCAAAGATTCTGGAGAAGAGGAAGAGCTGTTACTGGGTCAGATTGGAAAAACAGGGTATGTACAAAACTAGATGTGCGTTCAAGTGCGCATATGACTTTGTCATTGTGGGACGTGGTGAGTTCTCTCTGTCTGTGGGCCTAAATGCAAGTGTGTGAAAATTGTCCACAAACATTGTGGACAGGAAAAGAAAGAGAGTTCCTAGATGCAGCCCAAGAGTCTCAGCGGGATGTCCCCGGACCACAGAGCCAGGCAGAACTCGAAAATCGAAAATAGACAAGTAGCAAACTCCCTGCTTCGGTTCTCCTGGAAGAAGAGTCAAATCCGAGACGTTGTCAAAGCACAAAGCGAAGATATCCGTCCTTGGTCTCCCCGCGGAAAGACGCTAGTATACCTGGAAAGAAAACAGTCCCCCAGCCCCCAAGAAACACCCAACCTGATTTAGGCTGGTCCCCTCTTTACCAGTCTCTCACCCCTGGTCACAGGAGGATTTTACCTGACCTGTCCCTACGGCCTCAGGTCGCAACCCAGCGGTGCGCCCACTTCCCCGCCCCGCCTAGAGAGACAGGAAGGGAAGGGGGAGCGAAAGGGGGACTTCCCTCCCATCTCGCCCGCCCGCGGCCCCCGCCTCTCCCGGGGGTGAAGGGTGCGCGGCCGCGCGGCCAGCCCTGGCGCTAGGGACCCAACGCGCGGCGGCTGGGACCGCGGCTGCCCCGCGCCTAGCTGGGGACCGGGCCGCCCGCTTTGCATACGCCAGGGGCGGGGCGGGGGGGCGGGCCAATGGGCGGCCGCCTGGCGCGACCCCGCAGGGCGCGATCCGCCCCCCTCGCCCGGGCCCCGGCCCCGCGCCGCGCGCTCTTCACTTCTTGGGGGCTTTTTAAAACAGCGCCACTGGGGTCTTCTCCATGCGGCTCGGGCTATGACAGCCTCCGTGCTCCTCCACCCCCGCTGGATCGAGCCCACCGTCATGTTTCTCTACGACAACGGCGGCGGCCTGGTGGCCGACGAGCTCAACAAGAACATGGAAGGGGCGGCGGCGGCGGCGGCAGCGGCGGCGGCAGCGGCGGCCGGGGCCGGGGGCGGGGGCTTCCCCCACCCGGCGGCGGCCGCGGGGGGCAACTTCTCGGTGGCGGCTGCGGCGGCGGCGGCGGCGGCGGCCGCGGCCAACCAATGCCGCAACCTGATGGCGCACCCCGCGCCCCTGGCGCCGGGCGCCGCGGCTGCCTACAGCAGCGCGCCGGGGGAGGCGCCCCCTTCGGCCGCAGCCGCCGCCGCTGCCGCAGCCGCTGCCGCCGCCGCCGCCGCCGCCGCGTCGTCCTCGGGCGGGCCTGGTCCGGCGGGGCCCCCGGGCGCCGAGGCCGCCAAGCAGTGCAGCCCCTGCTCGGCGGCGGCTCAGAGCTCGTCGGGGCCCGCGGCGCTGCCCTACGGCTACTTCGGCAGCGGCTACTACCCGTGCGCCCGTATGGGCCCGCACCCCAACGCCATCAAGTCTTGCGCGCAGCCCGCCTCGGCCGCCGCCGCCGCCGCCTTCGCGGACAAGTACATGGACACCGCCGGCCCCGCGGCCGAGGAGTTCAGCTCCCGCGCTAAGGAGTTCGCCTTCTACCACCAGGGATACGCGGCCGGGCCTTACCACCACCACCAGCCCGTGCCTGGCTACCTGGATATGCCGGTGGTCCCGGGGCTCGGGGGCCCCGGCGAGTCTCGCCACGAGCCCCTGGGTCTTCCCATGGAAAGCTACCAGCCCTGGGCGCTGCCCAACGGCTGGAACGGCCAAATGTACTGCCCCAAAGAGCAGGCGCAGCCTCCCCACCTCTGGAAATCCACTCTGCCCGGTAAATGGCGCCCCCTTTCCAGCCCTAGTCTTCCGGCTCTGCTCCAGCTTCTCCTCTCACTCCCTGGGTCACCCGGGTGGGCTTCTGCTCTCCCTTTGCCGCCCCAGCGGAGCTGCACCCATGGGAGCCTGATTCTGGCAGGCTAGCGCTGTCTGCACTATCCTAAGTTGAGCTGGCCCTTGGCCCTCCTTGGGTGAAGCGCGACCGCGACCAGGAGGGAGCTTGTGGGGACCCCAGCTAGCTCTCCTCTGCCTCTGCGCCCCGCCCTCTGCAGCCCTTGACACTGACCGAAACTGTGAAATTGACTCGCTGTTTGGCTCATCAAATTGCCACTATTCACTCTCAAAAATGGTTTCATTGGTGAAGCATCCAGTGTTGGGGTTTAGGGCAAACCGGGAGGAGCCAGGAGGAGCGTGGTGCCCTGAGTCAGGCGCTAAGGTGTGGGCAGCTGGGCCAGGAGATGGAGGGAAGCAGGCGCGCAGGGCATGCAGGATAACCCGGTTCCGGTGGTCGCGGGAGCTCTGGGTTATTTCATTTTGGTGCAAAACTAACTACATTCTTCCCCAATCCTTGAAGCCTTAGCAGAAGGCCGGATTGCACAGTCTATAGCAAAGAGCAGCCCGCGCCAGGAGCGTGGGTCCGATTGAGCTGTCGCCTGTGTCCTGGACCCTTCTGATCGATTGTATAATTAACCTTGTCCTCTGTTTTCCAGACGTGGTCTCCCATCCCTCGGATGCCAGCTCCTATAGAAGAGGGAGAAAGAAGCGCGTGCCTTACACCAAGGTGCAATTAAAAGAACTCGAACGGGAATACGCCACAAATAAATTCATAACCAAGGACAAACGGAGAAGGATATCAGCTACAACGAACCTCTCCGAACGGCAGGTCACAATCTGGTTCCAGAACAGGAGGGTCAAAGAGAAAAAAGTCATCAACAAACTGAAGACCACTAGTTAATGGATTAATTATGGTGCAGAAGGAACTTGAAGAAATGCTTCAGAACTCATTGCTTTGCCCAGATAATAATACTTCATAATAATTGAAGGAATGGAAAGAGAGACATTGGCATTTGGCTCTCCTCACGGGAGAATCTCTTTCGCTGTAATGGATTCTACAACTTTTTAAAAATTTAAGAAATGATAAAGACCGCCAGTTCTCCCGCCAACCCCACCAGACCGTTACATGACAAAACTCTAGAGTCAAACGTCAACCCCTAAATACGCAATTTCAGATAACTTACACATTTACTGAAATCTTGTAAGTATGTGACCATTATATTTTAAGATGCTATGTTAGATGGTAATAATTTGAAAGTTGGTTACAAAAGCAAGTGTCTGTTGTAAGCATCTGCTTGTCCTGCTCACGTCTCCATCCCTTTGCATGTTGTCTGCTCAGGTAAATCTTAGTGAAATTCCTATATTGTATGTTCTGAAATGCTTCATGTATAGGCTTAGAAGGGTGAAAGAGAAGGTATTGAAATAATCTAGAACTATTTACTCTCAAGAGAGAAAGGAGAGCTCTTCTGAAGAGTACATATCTTGATAGTAAATACAACCAGCTTAAACCTTTGAGACTATAAAGGAATTCCAGGTTGATAATGTCCTTCTGAGAATAATTTTTAGTTGCTTATAACAAGCATATTTTTGACATTTGGACTACCACATGATCAGTGATTTTCCCAACAATTGGGTGTTTTTTTTAAAAAAAAAAAATTTCAGTCAACATAATCCACAGGACCCATTTTATATCACATTTCCCAGAAGGTCCCACTCCAATATGATGTACCTTGGTTTTGATATAATTCCATTTTTCATCTAAATTAGTATTGCCCAATATTTGCTAAATATTTTGCTGGAAATTAATTTTCTTTTTTTTTTTAAAGAAAAATCAGAATGGAATTTTATTCCTCCAAAATATTTTGGTGTTGACATCGTATTTTTTTTGTCTTTTCAGGAATTAGTAGTTTTCCTTGTTTATTATGTTATAAGATTGCATTAGAAAGTTTAGGGATTCATTTTCACAGCACATTTTTAATTAAACAGTTATCTCAACCATCACATTTGTTTTGTTCATATTCACTTTAAAATACTATTTTGTAAATAAAGACGTTCAGCACACTGTGAAAATGTATTTGTGCACCTGCTTTTTAAATATTTCTATTAAAAATGGAAATTTAGAGCTGTAGATAGTGATATAGTGGTATTAATTCTGTTGATAAAATAGTCACTGCTATTAAAATATAAAGGAAACATTCATTACTTTCCTTTGCCAAACGTGCCCTGCACGGAAAAGGAACAGGTTTGTCTCATATAAAGAGCTGTTCTTTTCTATTATTCAGTTTTTGGAGGGGTTAATTTTTTTTTTAAGAAAAGGGATAAATCTCTCACAGATAAAAAATTCTGTAAATGATAAGTGCTTTAAGGAGACAAAAGTGTCAGGTGAAAGGGAAAGAAAAGAAAGGAGACAGAGATAGTATAAATTCCCAGGCTCCCTGTTGAAAATAAAAACCAGTTGTTTAGTATCAGCAATGCGTAGGCTGTCGTATTTTAAAATCTGCTGCTGGGTCTGAATGTGTCTGAAAGGGCAGGTTTTGATATTTGTTGAAATGACAGGACTAGGAAAGGCCTTAAACCTTGACCTTGACGAAAAAAGACAATTTGTGACCTTGACTTTTGACAGCTCATGAATTGGTCTGAGCTGGATTAGTAGATCAAGGGCGCCACCTGGTGTTGACAAGCCTCCTTGTAATTCTTCAGCTTCAAGGGAATCAAGAATTCTTACTTCCTTGACCTGTTATTTTAGAGATTTAGTACTCATTTATTTGGCTCCAAATGGAGCAAATTTGAATATATGTAAATTATACATGTGCCTGTATATATGTGAATATATATCATATATGTGTATACATGTATACATTTGCATATCAGTGCTTGTGTGTGCTTGTATATATAATTAGAGAATCTGTACAGGTATAGTACCATTAATTGCTGATGATGCATAACATTGTAATTTAAGGTGATTTCTAGAGCTGATGCACAAAAATGTACTTTGCATGATGTCGCTTTGCTCCTTTTCTTTAATGACCAATTTGATTTGTCTTCACAGCAGCTCAGATTTCTGCAGATCTGCTTTTAAGCTGTACATTTTTGTTACAGTCCAAGAGATGTTCTTAAATAACCATTTTTCTCCTCACCCTTCAAGGTGGTCTACGACCCTAATTAGAGCTATCAGGGAGTCTTAACGGCAAATAAAAAGTTTCAGATGCCTTGCTAACTCTAGAGTTCTAGAATTACATTTCAGAAATTCAAAGAAACCCACCTCTAAAGAGGTCAGTAAGAACTTAAATATCTCATATCTACAAAATGACCACAATATATATGTGAGGGGTAGTTATCCTGGGTAGCTCAGAGCTAACTGTGGCTCCGGGGTGGTATGCAATCTTACAGTGATGCTTCCAAATGTGCCATTTGATTTGTGGGAGAAATAAATACGTTTAATATTAACAACCACCATCAAAACTATAATAATGATAAATTTTTATATCTACTGTTTATTGACCCCTAACAATACATCAGGTGCTGGGTTCAGAGTCGTAAATAATACGTATGTATATTTATATATTTAATAAACACATAAGGTATGTGTTTTTTGTCAAATCCATGCTATGAACACATGCATTAAAATGTTCGTGGAACCAGTAACCTGGAGATGTGGAATTATCAGATGCAGATTCATTTTTATGCTGGAAGAAAGAAATGGTGAATAGAAGAACTTGATTCATCATTTGGTGGAAAATAATATTGGTTGGTTACAAGCTTGGCTGATGGAAACCTCTCCTAGTTTGCCTAAAGACTGTGAGCTTTATAGATGAAGAATTATGGGGAAAAAATCTAAAGCTATTTCAAAGAAGCCAGGTCCTGAGCCATATATATCAAATGGTCCTGGGAGTGCAATCGTATTTTGCTGCCCTGAGGATTTTCACTTCACTTGTGCAAAGAAATTAAAATGCTACTTCAGATCTTCTCACATCTTGTTCCACAGTTCCATTTGTAAAAGAGCTATCATCAAGCCAAAGTAAGGACTTTCTCCCACAATGTTTGAAGTGGTGGAAAATCCCCTGCTATCTGGACCAGTGTGCTTAAAAATGGCTCTGAAGAAGACTCTTCTGTTGATAGAGATATTTTTCTTTAGATGTAAGAAATATTCTGAGCCTCAGGCCTACAAAAGAGGCCAACAGCAGCTCCGCAGCCAGAATATGGCCCCTTCAAAAGCCATCACCACTGCAAGAACCTTGGGTAAAGTAGTAGCCTTCTTTTTTCCTCTCTTCAGTCTTTGAAATGATAAGAATGGAAATATGTCAGCAGCACTTCCCATCCTAGTTCTAAAATGGTTATTGATAGTATCTTACCTCACTCCTATCATACTGAAAGGGTCCATAGAGCAACCAGATAAACTGAGGTGGGCATGGATTATAATGGCTCCCTAATGCCTAAAAACAGTAGAAAAAGACACCTAGGGGAACACCAGGCTCCTCTTAAAAATAAGAGTAATAATGCAAGTCACTAACCCATCAGTAGTGTGGTTTATAACTTGATTCAAGTGTTTTTTAAAGAAAGCTATTCCTGGACAAAAAGAAATATATATATATATATATATATATATATATATATATATATATATATATGACTTTCCCCATCTGCTCTTAATACTATCAAATTTATTAACTCAAGTGGTTGACTGTAAAATGTCACTATGTATTTCTCAATTATTTCTTCCTGAGTTGAAGCCATTCATTTAAATTGGCTTTGTTGTTGTTTTAACAGAAAGGAAAGAAAGTTTGTTAAGGAAGTTGAAAAGAGGAAATTCTTTCTTTTCTTTCTTTTCTTTCTTTCTTTCTTTCTTTCTTTCCTTTTAAAGATTTAACCTAACTGAAATGTTTTCAGATAAATTTCCCAGGAAGCAGCGGGGAAATCTAGCTGAGGGCCATACACTTGGATGCGGGCAGTCGGATTTCACTGTATAGTAGATACGACTGCTCTGTGTGTTTGGAGGGCTGGGTGGAGATGCGCTATTTCCCTTTCTTGCTGCGAATTCCCCCGTCCAGATCCAGGATGGGGCTGTCTGAGACTGCTAACCCCCAGACCCGATGGTTTCAGAGCGCTTTTCTGGACTTGCAGAGCTCCACGGAGGAGATGCTAAGGGCTCGCTGATTTATGCGCATTCTTTTAAACTTGATCGAATGCGTGTCAGCAACCAGGTCCTGGAGAATCAGAAATGTGCAGCGAGTTGCTTGCGTCCCATTTTTCATAAGCAGAGATGTAGTGTTATCCAAAAGGCCTGGGTAAATTTATGCCTACGTTTTAGGACAGGCACGCTAATTAAGTTTTCATCTATTCAGAAGCCGGGTAAATAACGACCCGCTTCTTTATTCTCTGGGGAGACCCACCCTTCTCTGGGGAGACCCACCCAACCCTCGTGCATCTCACTTACACAGAGACGCCTGAGAGGGGCTTGCTATTTTAAATTTTATTTTGAAGGGAGGACCGAAGACCCTGGCGCAGAAGAAAAATAAAAACTCCCTCCGTCAAAGAAGCCACGGCCTTGCCACAGTCGATTTTATTTCGGTCCCCCTCCGTCGCGCGGCTGAAGAGCGGAATGTACCGAGCAGAAGCGTTCACGCCGGTGCGCAGGGCTCCCCGGCCCTCGCGGCGTGGTGGGCGGCTGCGCGAGGCCTCCAGGTGCGCAGTGCGCTCGGACTCCCGGGGCGCCCCCGTCGGGCCGCTGGTTCCGCGCTGCCCGGAGCCCTTCACTCAAAATGGAGGCTCGGGCCCTCGAAGAGCGGGCCTCGCTCCGACGGCTGCTGCGCCCCTCGGCGGCCCGGCCCGGCCCGGCCCAGCCCGCAGGACGCTGGGGCAGAGGGCGCGGCGGGCACCGCAGGCCCGGGCGGCCGCTGACGTCACCGCGGCCCGAGTGGGCTCTGGGCGCCGTCCCGGGGCGCCTGCCGCCGGCAGGGCTTCCAGCCGCTTCTGCGCCCCGCCCCGCCTCCCCAGAGGATAACTGGCATTTAATCTCTCCGGGCTTAATTCTTGGCAGCTTGGAAGGTGGTTCGCGACGGGAAATAAAACTTGACAGGAGCCTTTGCTCTAAAAGGGCTTTAGAGACGGGCTGCAAAGCACCGTGGTTTTCGCTGCACGGGCTCCCGCGCGGCCGGCCGGTGCGGTGCGGTGTGAGGGAGCGGGGGTGCGCCAGCAGTACCCGGTGGGCCGAGGCCCGGCGCTCCCCGCAGCCCCACGCCGAGAACCTAGCGCAGGAACCGCGCGACCCGGGGGAGGCCGGGGGCACCCGGAGTCGCGCCCGGGGCGGCTGGGGTCAGGCGAAAGAGGGCCTGGAAGAGGCCTCAGCCTGCTGGCTCCCGCCCTGAGCCCTGTGTGTGGCACGGCGGTTAGGGACTGAGTTGAGGAGGTGGTGAAGGCAGTGCTGGAGGCTTTGTTTCCCCGGCCTGCTGCTACGGACACTGCACAAAATGGAGCAGGAACCAGGGTGAGCGCGCCGCCCGCCCCGGGCTGCCTGGCTGCTATTGGGTGGAAGAGGTCGAAGCTGCTGCGGGACCCCTCCTGGCAGCGCAAAGCGCGCTCGCCTTCCCGCGGTAAAGGTCAAGTCCTCGGAGCCACCGCCTCCACGGTCAGCGCCCATCGCCGGTCTGATCATCGTAGGCGCGCCGCGGTTGCGGAAAGGCCCGGGACGTAGAACTGGCTGAGCCATTACTCGTCACTCGCGCTAGCCTGGGCTTGAATATTGCATGCAGATTCTTTTTTGGTTTCCAGCACCTTTATCCTGTTCAAAAGGAGTCCCACACTCAGGAAGGGACCAAGCTATGTCTTCGGGAAAGAGCAAGATCGGCCCCAGTACAACAAATTTTGGAGGCCATGGAGGTCTAGGCTGGACAAAAGAAACCCCTACAAGCTCAAGGGGAGCAGACATGACTGCATGGATGGGAGAACTGGGTTTTGGAAGAAACAAGTAGCTGGCTGCTCAGAGCCAGCAGGCCTGGTGTAAGATGGAAAAGCCCAAACGGTGCTGGGCTTCCAAGTTCAGAAGTTGCATCAGTGCACAGCGGGCCTTTGGTGAGATGTTTAATGCTCTTCTCAGGCCTAAGATCTTTACTATATGAGTTGTGCTCTGCCACTAAAAAAACCACCTGCGTGCTGGCCCCCACAAACCTCTCACTGTGCTCTGTAGGGCAGGAAACACCTTGCTCCCTGCCCATAGCCTGCCTGTGGCAGTCCAGAGCCTCAGGCCGAGTAGCAAAGAGAATTTAAGTCTAGTCTGCACCTGAGCCTGTTGCTCAAGGTGAACCGAAGAGTCTGCAAATGATCTTTTATTTCCTCAGAAGGCAGGAAAGCGGACACTACCCCTAGAGTTGCATGGGCAGGACTGGGTGGTAGGAAGGTGGGAGACACAATGCAGGGGGTTTGTCTACAAGTGAGTAACCATGGTGGAACAGCCAGGCTGAGTCGGTCAGGGCTCCTAGGGCAAGGCTAGATGGGGACAAGGGCTATTAACCCTGGAATCTGAATGGCCACTGGCACTGTGTAAAAATGAAGTTGCCCTAGAAGATGTTTGCAACTTGGAGCATGAGGGTGTCCTGTGAGCCACAGGCCTGGGGTCAGAGACCAAAGACCAGAACCAACATCATGGTTGAACTACTGTCTTGTCCTCTTTATTGCAGACATACTTGGGGAAATCACATTTGGGCCAAAGCTATAAGGAAAATAGAAGGCCGACACTGAGAACTAGGATTTTACTCTTCAATGTTTTCTCTACCTTATTTGTTCCCACTCTAAGAAAAAATTAATAAAACTCTTCTCTAATGAGCTAGCAACAGTAAAAATGAAAATAGTTCTCAAAGGAAGAAATACTTCCTTCTCCCATTGGTTTGAGACCCACTAAACTAAATATTAAGCAGGTTGCTTAAGTGATTGAGACCCTCAGCTGAGCCCTCTGCCATACCTCCCAGTGGCCAGATGAAGGATAGAGATTTCTTCAGACATTAAAAACATTCTAGCATGACTGAACCTGCTAGTCAGAAGAACCAAATGTGAGGTCAAGTTCAAGGTATCACCTGTTTCCTTGCCATGGGGAAGGGAAGAGGGTGGTCAGCACCTTGACAAAGGGACAAACCAAACCCCAGTCTCTACTTGGTAAGGACACAGGTTAACCCCTGATATTTTAGCAGAAGGAAAGGTGATGGGTTGAGCATGATAGGCAACAAACTATGCCCTGAGAAGAAATGCTGGAAGACTTCCCGGGCTATCCCCAAGGGAGCCTCCTAGATCACCATAAAAAACCAAGAAGTCCCAAGACACCTCAAACTTGGAGGGGAAATAGTCCCAATCGAAGACCTGACCTTTAGTCCTGGGAAGCGCTCTCTGTCCATTTCCACCCTCGTCCTTCCAGCCAACTCCTTCACATGTGTGCATTACGCTCAACAGGGTAGCTTAGCTTTCTTAAAAAAAAAAAAAAAAAAAAAGTGCAGCATTTGGGGAAAGAGGAAAGTAACAGCTCCTGCCAGCAAGAAAAAGCAAAATAGTAATGGCACCTTAAACAATCAACTGAGAAATAACTGTAGGTCTCTGGTAGAGGCTAAATTTCTGGGAAGTTGGAAACTGTATAGACCCTTCTCTCTATATAAGTACTAGCTGCCTTTTAGTGGCATCTCAGCTGTTGCTCAGCCTAGAAGAGACATCAGGAGAGGCAAGAGGCCTGCAAAAAACAAGACTGGCTAGAAAGAGGTGGGACAGGCACCAGTTAGCAGGAACGGCTTGAGACGGCTTGAGGACAGTAACGGCTGGAGAAAGATGGTGGACAGTGGGCAACTGAGTTTGCATTCACAGGAAGATGGACCTAACTGTGAGCATTCAAAGTTCTGCAAGTGCAGGCACTGGCCATTTCAGATTCCCAGATTTGGGGGACAAGGAGTAGCTACTGTCTGCCAAGCCAGTCCAAAAGATAAAAAGCAGCCCAGAAGCCTTGCCAGTTGGGGTTTGGAAGCCTAGAGCCTAGAGATGCTCTCACCTGCTCCCCCACCCCCAGCTATATCCTCCTTTGGCATGAGAGGGTGTTAAACCACCTATCAAGTATCCTTTGGATAACTGTTGGAAACCTCCTGGTATGACAACCATGGTGACAAGGCCTTACATTGCCCAAGTGTGCATGGATTGGTACAGAAGCTGCTCTGCCACTCAGTACTACCGCAGAAGCCCTCCTGTAGCTCTCCCGCCCTCTCCTGCTGCAAGAAGAAGCGGATGCGGCAGAGGATCCCCAACACACTTTATTCTGATACCCTTCCTGGAAGAAACGGGTGGATCGCAGAGTGTAGGGATCACCGTCCCCTCCAGGGTGCACTCAGTCTGCCAGGGAAGGCTGGGGAGATGCACATCCTCCCTGCCCAGTCTTAGAGCCAGATCAGAGGAAGACCCTGAAAGGCTTGGTTTTGGTCTATTTTACTGAACAAATCTTGGTAGCCATTTCCTCCTTGATCAGTACGATGGGGAAGCCTGCCTTCTCCTCTCCGGGTGGCCAGCTCCTAACTGCGGAGGAGCGACAGGCAGCTGGCGGCGAAAGGCTGCCTAGACCTTGAAGTTTGGAAAAACAAGAGATTGAACTGGCTCCCTCCCTTCTTTGCAGGCGCACACGCACGGTCAGGCAGCCGCCACTTCCTGCCTTTGTTTTTCTTCCTCCAAACATTTTTGGCCTCTTGCATTAGCTGCCCTGAGGCTCCGGGTTGACGATTAAAGGAAATATACACTGAGGAGTGTTTTCAGGAGATGGCCCCGCACTGTGGAGCTTTCATGAAGTAACAGCTCAAGGGAAACCGGGGCCAATGTCATAGTCTTGCCTGCTGCGGCAGCTTCTCAAAGTGGAACTCGGTCTTGGCCTTCCGGGATGGCCTTAGCCCCAGTCAGCTTTTTGCCTGAGCCAGGTAGGTTCAGCTCGACTGTTGAGCCTCCTGCAAAGCATAAGAGTCTGTAAGACTCAACATAGTTAAAACCAGAGACCAGCACACCCTTACTCCCCCATATTTGGTCCAAACCTCAGAACAACACCCATCCTTCATCCTCACTGGTTGCCTGAAGAAACATTTGCATCACTAAATATATTCTGCAAGAGTGGGACAGGAATGGGCAACCTTGGGGACACTGTGCAGGCTTGGGGGATCTCCACACCTCGAGTTTTACCCCTGTTGGGGCAACTAAAAGCGTTCAGCAGCTCCAGACATTTCCCTTTCTGCTGCCATCCAAAGCCTTTTCCCTTATCCATCTCCACGACAGCGCCCCCACACACCCTCTTTCAGGCTTCAGGTCCCTCGGGCACCCAGCTTCAGTACAGCCCGGCCAACCACTCCTGGAGTGCCTTCTTCTGACAGACCCTTTCCTTGGGAATTTGCCTTGTCCCCTGAAGGTACCCAAGGAATCCAATCCTGCTGGCACCCACTTGTCTTGGCCCTCAAGGAGGGCATAGGAGACAGTGGTTATTTAGAACCGCACACAACCCCATACTGACCGTTCTGTGGGGACATCCTCTCGCTGGCATCAGAGGAAGCTGATCTAATGAAGTGAGGGGCTGCAAGCAGCTGGAGAAGGTGGCCTGGAGTCCCCCACTGGCGGGCGACTGCGGCCCCACCGCTCAGGCACAAGCTGAAGTTGACTGCCAAAACTGCTATAAAACCGCAGGTCTGTCTAGAACTGTTTTCGGTTCTCCTAGACGCCCCCGGGTTCAATTATGGTCTTAAAAGCCCTAATACAAGTGCAAGAATTTGTTTGCCTTCACCCAGGGGCGGGGCGAGCCCTGCAATGGTGGCGCCTTTGTTATGGCAAAGTCACTGAAACCCTTCATGCATTCCTTTTGTTCCAAGATAGGGGTGGTGAGGACTGGGTGGGCTGCTGGGAGAGTTTGAGATGGTGAAAAATTGAGCCAAGGATCTATTCAAATACAGCTGTTTGAAATGTTGCTCCTATCTTTTATATTCCGTTTCAAGAAAGAGATACTGTGGAGAAACAAATATTTTGCCTTGTTGGTCGCTGCTGGAAATAGAAGTTTTTCGCTGCAGGGCACCCCCATAATTGTGATTCCCAGCTTTAGGAGGTCCCACACTGCCTTTTTCTAACAACCTTCTCTCCAACTGGATCTTCTCACTCATGCCGATGCTGCCCTCTACGAAAGCCACAGTGGACAAATACATCAAGCTGAAGATGCACAAATAATTTCAAGTTCATTTCTCACAGATTCGAGGGACATACAAGTTCTTGCAGCAAATCCTGAATAAGGAGTTCATTAAACCAATGTGTCTGACTGGCTTGATTTGTGATAAGCATTCCTTGTAAAGGGAGAAAGCCACATAAACATTAATGCTAATAAATTAGTTTACTCCACTACAGAGTAATTACTCGATATTATTGATATTTACAGTGGGCATTCAAATGCAATGGTAGGTCATTATTTGGAGAAAATACTTAATGAGAATATTTCTTTTCCAGTGCAATACATGATTAAATTTGTTATTGAGTCAGTTACAGTCAGCTCAGCAATAAATAAATAAATCGATGTTGACACTTAAATACCAAAGATCTTAAGAGTTTATACTCTAAATCTCCTCAAGATATGTAAATACCTTTAGCTATTTCCTGGACAGGAAAAGGGTTTTCATTTTTCATTTTAAAAAATTTTCCTTTTATGACACCCCAGCTCCTTCTAAGAACAGTGTTTTTGGGGAGGCCCTAAGGTACAGAACTTCTCCCTGTTCCTGCCCGGCTGCTCTATGTCCGCGCTCTTCTTTCGTTTCTCCAAAATATTCTTCCTTCAATCCTGCAGAGTGGTAATAAGCATTATTTTGCCTTTCCAATTTCTCTGTTTCCTCCTCCTGAGAAAGTAGGTTCACACTAGCAGCTACGGCCTCTGACTCTGTCCTTAGCGCAAACTTGGCGTTTGAAAGGCATCCTTAATTGCCCAAGGTGCAGGGGGTTGGAGGAACACCTCTCTTTTCTTTGGCATTGTGCTCCTTCTCAGGAATGAGTGGCAGGAAAAGACCCGAAGCTTTCTGAGTTTCTGCCTTGTACATCCCTTGCTTTCACTCTCACTTTACAAGAAGAGGATACAGATTATCCCTTCGTCAGGACTCCTCAGCCATTACGTCTTCCTTGCCACCCCCATTTTCTCCACAGCCCCAAACAGCCTGGTGGAGCCCCTCTCCCCAAAGGTCCAGCATACCCAGGAGAAGGCTCCTCAGATGTCAGCTCCTCTAAAACAGCCCATGGCTTGCCTCAATTCATGGTTTCCTGATTTCTCAGTTCCAGAAGACCGGGCAGACGCGCTGACCAGCGAGCAGAGGCGCAGCCCCCGTGCGTCTGGCTCTGCCGAGTCACTCCGAACCGCGGCAGGCAGCGAGGAGAAGGAAGGTTCTTGAAGGACAGATAAGGGATGGGTGAGGAGGTGGGCAAGAAGCGTGAAAGGAAAGGTGGATCCCGGGTAAGACGAAGGCCCTTCCGGACCCGTGGATCACTGACAATCCGCGGAGAAAGCTGGTCTGGCTGTTGGCGGTTTAGGGACGGAAGGCACTAAAGCGCTTCGGAAGTGACCATGAATGCGAGCGTGTAATCAAGTCACCGTGCAAATCAGACAAACCAAGAGGCCAGCACATCCACGACTACTACGAACCCTGCCCCCAAATGGGGTCCGGCCAGGGTCTCAGGCTGGGGTGCTTCCTAGAGCAAGCCTGGGGTGGGGGGTTGGGAAGAAGGGGGCGCGACCCTAAGCCTGCAGGAGAACCGACTCCCAGACTGCCGGCCTTGGGGCTCCAGGTTTCCACCTGGCCACCCCTAACACACGGCATCCCTCAGCCATCCCAGGAGTGGGGGTAGGGGCGACGGGAATTAAGTTTCTCACCGCCCTAGGCTCATTCAAGGGCTGGGATCGTGCAGCTGAGCAACAGCGAGCTGCACGGGGGCGCACCCCAGCCTCGCCGCACGCCGGGAGGCCCCCCAGCCAACATGAGTTACACCGGCGATTACGTGCTTTCGGTGAGAACACCGAGTGACGATCTGTTGCTTCCCCTGAGGTGGCTACAAAGAAAGGAAGCCGAAGAGGGAGGGGAGGGGGAAAAGAAGGAAAGGGGGGAAAAACGCCCGGACTAGCTCGCAGCTTGTCAATTTCAACATCAGGTCACATGACCAGCACCTCCCTGCTAAGGATGGGGATAGATTTCCACGTCAGCTTACGTCTCCAAATTTCTACTTCACGGATCCGCTTCAAAGAGGCAGCTGCAGTGGAGAATCATGTTAAGCTCGGCTACTGCGGAGAGCCCAAGGTAGCCCAATGATGGATTTTGATGAGCGTGGTCCCTGCTCCTCTAACATGTATTTGCCAAGTTGTACTTACTACGTCTCGGGTCCAGATTTCTCCAGCCTCCCTTCTTTTCTGCCCCAGACCCCGTCTTCGCGCCCAATGACATACTCCTACTCCTCCAACCTGCCCCAGGTCCAACCCGTGCGCGAAGTGACCTTCAGAGAGTACGCCATTGAGCCCGCCACTAAATGGCACCCCCGCGGCAATCTGGCCCACTGCTACTCCGCGGAGGAGCTCGTGCACAGAGACTGCCTTCAGGCGCCCAGCGCGGCCGGCGTGCCTGGCGACGTGCTGGCCAAGAGCTCGGCCAACGTCTACCACCACCCCACCCCCGCCGTCTCGTCCAATTTCTATAGCACGGTGGGCAGGAACGGCGTCCTGCCGCAGGCTTTCGACCAGTTTTTCGAGACGGCCTACGGTACCCCGGAAAACCTCGCCTCCGCCGACTACCCCGGGGACAAGAGCGCCGCGGAGAAGGGGCCCCCGGCGGCCACGGCGACCTCCGCGGCGGCGGCCTCTGCGGCGGCCTCTGCGGCCACGGGCGCGCCGGCAACTTCAAGTTCGGACGGCGGCGGCGGCGGCGGCGGCGGCTGCAGAGAGGCGGCGGCGGCCGACGAGAAGGAGCGGCGGCGGCGCCCCGAGAGCAGCAGCAGCCCTGAGTCGCCTTCCGGCCACACTGAGGACAAGGCCGGCGGCCCCAGTACGTATAAAGGCAGCGCCCAGCGCTTTATGAAAGGGGAGTTGGAAATCTAGCGCAGCACCGCTGTTAAATTTTTATATGCTGTTTTATAAGCATATAAGGTTTATGAAGGGCCTTTAGGTTTCCCCCAACAAAACTTTGTTATAAAAGGCGGGATCACGTGGCGAGTGCTGAAATTGGCCGTGAAATACCCACCGGCCAAAGCATGCCTGGAAAAAAAAAAAAGCCACCCTCCCGTTTTCTCTTTTTTCCCTTCTCAACTCCCAAACCCGGCAGCTCAGTCCCGCTCGGGGCCAGCTTCAGTCTGGGGAGCCGGAGGTGGGCGCCTGTAAATTCCCTCTGCAAGGGCTCCAGCAGCCTTTGATAGGAAGGTAATCCGGAGATTTTTATAAAAGCCATGTGTTGCACTGGGACTCCAGTCCCCGGCTGGGATTCAAAGGCATCGCTGTTTAACGATGAAGCTTGAAGCGTGTTTACCAGATAAAGTAGCGCGCTTAGCTCAAGCAATATATTAAAAGAAACAAATTAACCCAAAGTTGGCCTTTTTGTCCAAAGGAAGCCATTTTCCTCCAGCACGGTGGCAACTGCGTGCCGCCTTCTGTCCAACTGCATGTTATTCACAATTGTTATTAAATCTGTCAAAAGCGAGTATTTTTTGTCTTGTGGGATTTTTTTTTTAAGGGGGAAAAAGTAGCACCTATTTGAAGTTTTAGAAGGACCCATTCCTTCCACCCTATCTATAAGAGCACCCCTGTCGGTACCCAAAGTCTAATGGCTGTGAAGTAGTGGCTGTCTGCAAGGCCTAGGGTAGGGGAATTCTGCTGCTGCCTCCCACATGGAGGGAGCCAGAGCCTGGCCGGCGGAGGCTAGAGTAAGGGGCCAGGGCTCAGGTTGACAAAGACCGGACAGCAGCCCCAGATATAAACGTGAGAGCCGAGAGCCAAATCCTGGCTGCCACTGGCATGCACTAGGGCTGGGGACTGCCTTTACTGCCTCGGAAACAGGCAGCCCAGGTGCTGAAGGTGAAATGTCCGCAGGCGCTGTTTGTTTAGTCTGGCGGGGTGAGAGGCAGCCAGCAACCCCCACTCGGCTGCTTTCAAAGAGGTTTCAGCAGCACAAACTCGCCTGTTGCTGTGAGAAGCCCTCTTCTCTGCTCGGGGGCAGCAGGAGCACCTTCCCCGGGGGCCTATCTAAGGAGCAGGCTTTTTATCTAGGGCTGAGCCTCCGGCTGCAGCTCGTCCCTAGCTAGCAGTAGGAGGGCAGGGGCCTGGAGAGACCCTGAGGGGGCCTCCAGTCCTTGTGAGCAGCCTTTTTCCTCAAGCGGGGGCTTTGGGGTAGATTGCAGAAGCCATGCCTGGTTGACCCCTTTCCTTTTCTCCTCCATAGGTGGCCAACGCACCCGCAAAAAGCGCTGCCCCTACACCAAATACCAGATCAGAGAACTGGAGAGAGAATTCTTCTTCAGCGTCTACATCAACAAAGAGAAGCGCCTGCAACTGTCCCGTATGCTCAACCTCACTGACCGTCAAGTCAAAATCTGGTTTCAGAATAGAAGAATGAAGGAAAAAAAAATTAACAGAGACCGTTTACAGTACTACTCAGCTAACCCGCTCCTCTAAGGCTCCAGCCAGCTGGAATTGGGTTGGGGGGCTTCATACATGTGAAGTAATATGCAGATTTTGCCCTTGACAAGGTCAAGGTACATGATGACTTTTGAAAAAAAGGAGGTATACAACAAGAGAGGAAGGCCACATGGAGATAGATAGCCCAAGCAGCAGAGGGCCTGGGACTCTCTTGGTTAAGATCTCATCGGTTAAGATTTCTAATAATTGGATTCTGAGTATTGTGCATCATCTAGGATGAATGGTTTGGGATGGCTGGTGGTTCATTCTTGGAGCCCATGTCCCTTCAGGCTGGGTGTGGTCTCCACTGAGGACTAGGCCCCCCTGCCAGGGCCTCTGGAGTCCAACCCCCTCCAGGACCCTCCCCACAGAGCCTGGCCACCCCCAGGACTCCTAAGTCAAGAAGCTGTAAGCTCTCCAAGCCTAGTTTAGCTTGGGGACAGGGGCTAGAGGAAAGGTGAGGATTGCTAAATGCCCAGAATGGAGCTCTTTTCTGAAGCCAGTGTGAAAGGCAGCTGGACTAAGAGGTGGCTGTAAGGTCGAAGAAAAGCTACAGATTCTGGAAAAAAAAGAAATCGATCCAAGTGGCATGCATGTCTTCTACTCCTCCTAACTACCCAGCACATTGACCCAGGTCTGAGCTCCTAGCAGCCACTTCCTACAGCCCATCTGGAATTTCTTCTTTCCAAGCAGGGGTCTTCATCCCAGCCTGCTATCCAGGCCTAAAGCCTGGTTGCAGATAGGACTATTCCTTGAGGTGGAAAGCACTGAAAAGCGCAGAGGCTGCACCCAGGCCGCTGGCCCCTCCATCTTTGCAGGAAATGCCTGTCGAGTGCAGCAGTTTGGCAAAGTCTCCACCACATTTAATGAAGCTTGGATTTTGCTCAGTGTCAAGCAGTGGGCCTGGCCAGCGGGGTCCTCGGCTGTGGCTGTGAGGGACCAGAGTCCCCCACCAAATCCCCAGCTCTACACTCTGCCCTCATTGACTCAGAACTGAGCTTGGAAGCTTTCCGTGACCTTCCAAGAGCCTGAGAGTGATTTGGAATTATTTTAAAAGATAAATATTATATTATATTATATATATATATTTCCCTGAAGGAACCAAAGCGAATTTTAAAAAGATGCAATGTGGGGGGGGGTGATGAAAATATTTAAAGGCTCTATCTGTTTACAGTGGTCCATGGTTAAAATTGCTCACTGCTAAGAAGATTTGAATGTACGCTTCATACAGGGATGGTGTTCGAAATACTTGTAAATAAAGAAACCATAACCTAATTTGTTTGAATACTTTTTTGCCATTAGTTGATTTTCTTTGGGGTGTTGGAGGGGGTGTAAAGAGTGTTGAGCATGGTCTTTTTAATCTCTTGCCACATTTAATCTCTTGCCACATTTGGAGTTAGGGGGATGGTTGGAGGCGTCTCAACCCGCCAGAACCTGGGGACCTCATTTGGGAAAACCAGGAACCATCTCCTTAGATTTCTTCTGTCTCCCAGTGTAAAGAGATGTCTGGTGGCTCTGCTTGTCATGGGAATATTGACCTGTCCTCAGCTCTTACCCACTCTGTGTGTACTCTACAGCAGGTACGAAAGAGACAGGCACAAGGAAAATAAAGAAAGTGGAAACTTGAGTATCAGGTCTTGGTGTGACATTCCCCTCGCTGCTCTCTTTTATTGCCAAATGTCTCCCCTTCCCACACTCTTTGACTACTAAAGGGGCAAGTTACCAGGCCCCGGAAGGATGAGCAGTAACCAACTCGAGGTTTAGCTACAGTAGAAACCCAGTTTAGGTTGGCCATGTCTTTGTGAAAAATGGGGTCCAACGGGTGGCATACCTCAAGGCCCAGAATGTGGGACTTCATCCTGTCCACCTGACCTTAGCCCTGAAGAAGTCCTTGGGACCTAAGGTGGCCAAAGAGTCTGACCCCAGCTGCCCTTGCTCACCCAGGGCTGGGAGGCCTCAGTACAACCCCTCTGCAGTGCCCTGAAGATCGCTTCAGCAAAGGGCAATCAGCCTGGTCACCAAGGCAGGGCAAACCTTCAGGATCTCCTAAGTGGCTTTCTCCTCAGCTCCCAGCCAAGGCAGCATTTTGCCTCTGGGGAAAGAAAGATGCTGGTTTCCTCTTTGTTTGCTGCCTTTGAACTTCTGCCTTAAATTTGGACATCACCCATAACCTTGAGGGGCAGGGGGGAAGGGACAGAGCCTTTTGTTGCCCACTCCACACTCTCTCCAGCCACCCAGGCAGGGCCAGAGCTACAGAAAGGGTCTCATTTGAAGAGAGGCCCCAGATCCCTGCTCTGTTTATTTGTTTGTGTGTTTGTCTAACTGGCGCGACAGGGGAAGCCGAGCTGAAAGGGGAGCGAGACGACCCCAGATGAAATGTCTAGTTTGACAGACAGACACACAGAGACCGACAAGAACCCTCCTGGGGGCCTGGGAGGGGGCGAGCAGGGAAGCCCAGGTTTAGGGAAAGACTTCCTTTGGGATGGTTAAAGATTAACCAAACTCTCTCAAGTTGCTAGAGAGTCTAGCCAGGAGAACTGCTCTCTGATGGGCGGCGGGCGGGCGCGGGTTTGATTTCTGAGCCCTATAAAAGCCCGTCCTCAGATGGCTGTGACAATGTGGTCGTAAACCCGTCCAGGGCCGGCCAATTTGCATATTTGGAATGCGCCGCTATAAACCCGGCTGGGGTTTTGCAGCAATTTCTTAGATGTAAAAATGAGATCTCAATAGCAGCGGGCTGGGTACATTCTCTCGCTCACCCTCTCTCCCTACCCGGAGCCGGCTTCCCTCTCTGGGCTGCAGGCGGGAGCTCCGGCCGGGCCTAGGCGCGCAGCCGCCACGAGATGGCGCACTTCCGATCAATGTCAAAGCCGCCGGGGAGCCGGGAACCCCAGCGTGATTCTTGGCCTTTGTTCGCTTCTGATACTAAGAGCAGCGCGGCACATTATTTCACTTGCCCTGCTTCCCTTCGTATCAAAAAGAGGGGGGCTCACGCTCAAGAAGTAGTTACCGGTGTTGTGCTTTAAAGCAACTCGCCTGCGGTGGCCTCGTGGGCGTCGCGGCGTGGACAAACCAGCTGCCCCTTGGCAGTGATTTCGGACATGTGTCAAGGTAAGAGGCCACAAGTTTAACAATTTCACTGTGGCAGGGGTTGGGGGGAGGACGATGTCTACGCAGGGGTCCCGGACCTGACTGGGTTTGTGGGGTGACGCGGTAGGAGTTCGCGCCCCCCCCCATCTCTCCCTAAGGTTGGAAAGCAGAGGAAGGCCTGGGGCGAAAGTTGGGGATTTGAGCTCCTCTCGCCGGCATTCCACTCCAGGCGGTCGTTGTTCGACTGTGCGCAAATACTCAACGTAGAATGAGCCCGGGGTGAGAAGCACCCGGGCGACCGCGGTCCAGCTGTGCTGGGACAGGAGGCAGTGCGGAGAGAGTGAGGGAAAGCGAAGTGGCGAGTTTGGAAGAAAAAAGAAAGTTTCTGCTCAAAACAATGGGGTGGTCGGCTCGCGTGGTCCGCGGGAGCCTAGCGGGCTTCGTGCCTGGGGCTGGCAGTGGGAGTTCGCCGCTTTCCTGCTAGGTGTGTCTCTAGGTCTGCCCAGCAGCCTAGGAGAAACCTTTGTTCCCTCAAGAAGGCCAATTCCGAGAAGTCACATTTGATTTTCGAGACTGCCAGAGAAGTCTCTGTATTACGTGTTTGGAATGTGCCGTTATAAAGCTGGCTAGGACTTTGCGGCGATTCCTAGCTGGGAAAGTGACGTCTTTTGTAGTTTGCCGATGCACAAAATTGCACTGGTTCCCACCTATACATTTTCAAAAGCAAAATGTGGGACAAAGTATGATGGAGCCGTCATTTCTTTGGGGCTGTAATTATTTTTAAGTCTTAAACGATCAAAATGCTTACACTTTGGAAGCCAGGCTAAAATTCTGTCTCCCATGTTTTTTTTTTAACTTCAATATCTTTTCACTAGCTTCTTTAGTTATTTTCTTTCCCCAAAAGAAAATATACTGTGCTTGAGTCAAGGGAATCATCCATACAGTGGCCGCTGCCTCTGTGTGCACATGGGTAAATTTTGCTTGTGAGAATCCCTAGTCTTTGTTGAACATGGACTCCCGAACTGTGAAAGGCAGCTGTGAGACGGTATGAGGGTCCACACCGTGAGCTGCTTGCTACAGTCCCAAAGCCGCCGCCAGCTTCAAGGCCAGAGGCTGTTTTTTAGGGACAAAATAAAGAATTTTACAATTCAAAGGGTATGTGAAAAGCCCCAACGTTCTCCCCTCAACAGGGAGCAGGGTTAGCTCAATCATTAGATTCAGAAAAAAAATTAAAGGCTTTAAAAATAGATTGCACCTGATCAGTTAAAAGCAGACACATCAACTATCCCTAGAGCAGCTGACTTTCTCAAAGATGAACAGAAGAATGTCATAATTTATGAGCAATCTTTCTAGCTATGTATAAATTCTTAAATCAGGAAAGCCCTGAATTTTTGTTAATGCCAGATATGAGGAAGCGGCATTCATTTTTTCCTGTGTGGGACCACAGCCCAATCCCACAGCCTGCTGGATAAGTTGGTGCCCGGAAAGCTTTGAGAACAACCTCCAGTATATTTTGTTTACCAGCTATCTCAATTTCAGAATCTATTCTTTTTTCTTTTAAAAAAACGCAACTTATTTTTCACGTCACTTGAAAAGGCTCACTGAAAAAGAGAACCGGAGACTAACATTCCCCACAGGGCTTGCTTGTTCCATAGGCCTGACATTTACTTCAGCTCTGTGGAAGGATTATTATCAAAACCAGGTAGAAAGGGGAAGTATTTCCATCCAAAGAGGGCTCTGGTGGCAGTGTACTTGCTCACAATCCTGGTTGAAGGCAGCTGGCAGCAAGGGTTTGGAGTGAAAATCAGAACGCTGCAATCAATTGCTTTTGTGAAGGTCTCAGGGCTGAGGAACCTCGGGAAAGCCAAGGCAATCAATAAATGGACTATTTTATTGAGGAGGCTAACACCTCCTTTTTATAGTCTAGGCAGGCGCAGGAGCCTTGGGGCCTGTCGGGGAGGCTGGGGGCTCCAGACCGAGTGAAACAGCTGAGGAGACTGTTTAACTTGAGCTTCTGTTGCATCGGAGGTTCTAGTTTGAACCATTCGCTGGCTATTCCTGCCTGAGCACTCTGCAGGTTCTCAGCGAGTGAGTCCTACCGGGGGTGAAACAGTAATTCTGAGCCAGAGAAGTGTACACATTTCTTTTAAAGCAAGAAAGAGTTCAAATTCAACATCCTTTTTGCTTTATTGCAATGAATGGGAGAGTCAGGCTGGAAAAACACATCTAGCCCTCTACAAAAGTCAGAGGAGATCCAAGTGCCAATGCCATGGTCTGTGATACTGGCATCAGGCCTTCCAGCTCCTCTGCTCTTTAGCAGGGATGGCCTTCTGTACCAAGCTGACTCTTGTAACCTTGGATGGCCACGTGCAAGCTCCTGGATCCCAGCCAGTCCCAGCCAGCCGAGAAGTCCATTTGGCTGTACTACAGGGCCCTGGCCAGGATGGTCCTGAGGCTTCCTTCATCAGGGCACCCGGCTTGTCTTATCAACCAAATGGGCAGGCTTCTTAAGTACCAGAAGAGTCCTGAATGTATTTGAAGAGTTCAGAAGAAGGCTTTAAAGGGTATGTGAACTCCTGGAAAATGATGCGTTGAATCGTGGGAATGTACAGATAGACATTTTTCACAGAATAAGTCAGAACTTGCCTTAGGTTTTCCAGAAGGGTCCCCAGCACTCTAAATGGTTAAGAAAGAAAAGTTTACATCATTGTCTTTCATTTTATTTTTGTAGCTTCCATCATCTCATACTTTCCAGTGGCCATGGGCCCTTCCCAAACTTCAGCCTGGAAAATTGCTTTCTGCATTCCCAGCAGGCAAGTGTGTAGACCCTAATGTTGGCCTCAGTGGTCGCTGAGGTTTCTTTCCCTCAAGGAACCTGCTTTCCACTTACTTAGGACCCACTTCCCTATTGAACAGACCTCTTCTGAGAGACCTGGGCAAGGCTAAAGAACAAAATGTCTTTCTCAGACTTGTCCTCAGCTTTGTGGCATTTCCAGATGGCACTGTTGAATGCAGCAGTCCCAGCCAACTCAATCCTCTGGTAAGCAGAATAGATGCCAGGCAGATGCCCAGTGCAAAAGGCCCTATGGGAAGCAGGAGCAGCAGCAGTGCCCTGAAGCTTTTCTGTGCTCCATTTCCTTGACCACTTAGGATTGGCATGTGAGAATATGCCTTAGCCTTGTGCCCAGGTGTAGCTCAAGGAGCTACAGTGAAGGATGTCTGCCTACAGACTACAGTCTGGATTCCTTTAAGCTGCTGCTTTAGCTTGAGGATTCTCTAAGGCTGGAGAGATGTGAGTCTCATCTCTCCCCTTCTTTCTCCTTTCTCTTCACCCCTCTATTTTTTTTTCTGCTGTCCCTCATCTTTCTTGCTCCATTCATCCCTTTTGCACTCTGATATCCTGTCTACAGAGCCCGGGTCCCAGGCTCCTGTTAAAGTGGCGGAAGCACCGAGCTAGGGAGGGCTTGGCCTCCTGGGCTCTGTGCCTGTCCCACCAGAGCGGCCTCAATCACAATTTCTTGAATGTCAGAAGTCAGAGAGTCTGGGCTCCATCTAGACTGCTTTCTCCTCTGTCTTCTCAGGACTCCTTCCTCCTCCCATTGGGGTTATTGTGGGAGGAACCAGAACACAACCACCCGGATGTAAGAGTCTTTCCCTGCCACAGGCAGAGGCCTGAGTGGTCTACTTTCTGGGAACCAGAGCTTGCTGGGTGGGCAGATCTGGGACATTCTGGAGGCCCATAGCCCACAGGTGAAAGGCAAGGCAGCAACCTCCGGGATCCACTGGATCCTGCCGGGAAACATTGAATTTCCTCAGACCCAGACTTGGGGGCTAGCCCCCCAGGCTGGCTATTTCCAGTTGTCTAAGAGAAAGACCTGGTGTCTGCAGAGCAAAGAATTGGCTTGTGATCCCTGTTATAACAGGATCACAGTTCTAGCTCAGCTTGCCAGGGAATGGATTTCCTCAGCAGGGCCTTGTTAACTTGCACACACCCTGCAAGCAAGGTCTGTCCTAGCAGAGGATGAGGAAAGGGGAAGAAAGGGTGCTGAAGCAAGGTAGGAATGTATGACACTGGATTTGTTCATAACCTCTGGGAACACAGAAATGCCCTGGCTAAAAGGAGGCAGGAGAACAGTGTAGCAAAGGTGCCTGCTGGGTGGCTTCCTTCAAGTTTTCCTCTCCAGGTCTCTCCATCTGGGAAACCACTTGCCCTTGGGCCAATATGGCACTTTCCTTAAAGGATTTGAGCTTGGGGTCTCCTGAGGACAGTGTGTGTTGGGCCGGGGGTTAGTATCTGAACCTGGCTCTGGGCTCCAGTTTAAAGTGACTGAAGGCTTTCACATAAGGTTGCCCAATTCATCCCTCCCCTCTCAGTGCTCCCCGACCAAGATTCCTAAGCAGGAGGCAGAGCCAAAGGTGAGCCAGGTGAGTAAACTGGAGGAGAAAAATCTGATTCACACAATGGAGTAGGAGAGTGTTGGGTTTTGAGGGGTCAGGGATAAGTCACTATATTTTGAAGACTATTTTGTGTGCAATGTCAAAGTATGACAATACTTTCCCTTTGGGTTAGGGAAACTCTGAAGGTCCTCCTAGCTTTGCAACCATGTCTGCCACTCTGGGGAGCCAGATTTTAGAGGTTCAGATCCAGAACTGAATGGGAAGAACGTAAGACCCAACAGGGCACCCTTCAGGGAGAGTGAGGATGAAGACCACTTCCGCAAGAGCAATGGAGAGCACCAGTGCAGTCGGGGGTGCGCATCATAAACACCCCACTTGTTAACGGCGAGGGGCCCAAGGGCGCTTCCAACAGACCCTCGCACAGGGCTCACCTCGGAGTAGGGGCGGGGCAGGCCCAAGGCCCAGGACCCCACCAGCCTCTGTGGAGCAGCCCCCATAGCTGCGGGCCTTCGGGCCAAGGTGTCATGCGTGCGTCTCCGCGTCTATCAATACAGATTACATATTTATATCAATCGCGGGCTCTGAGGGCGCCCTCGGAGAGCGGCCCCGCGCCTACGAAACCAAACTGGGAGTGGTCGCGCGGAAACTCTGGCTCGGGATTGGCTGTGGGCGCCCGCCGCGGTGCGGGGGGATTGCTAATCGTATTCAGCATGTTTTGCACAAGAAATGTCAGCCAGAAAGGGCTATCTGCTCCCTTCGCCAAATTATCCCACAACAATGTCATGCTCGGAGAGCCCCGCCGCGAACTCTTTTCTGGTCGACTCGCTCATCAGCTCCGGCAGAGGCGAGGCGGGTGGTGGTGGCGGTGGCGCAGGGGGCGGCAGCGGCGGTTACTACGCTCACGGCGGGGTCTACCTGCCGCCCTCCACCGACCTGCCCTACGGGCTACAGAGCTGCGGGCTCTTCCCTGCATTGGGCAGCAAGCGCAATGAGGCGGCGTCTCCAGGCAGCGGGGGCGGCAGCGGGGGCCTGGGGCCCGGGGCGCACGGCTACGCACCCGCGCCCCTAGACCTGTGGCTGGACGCGCCCCGGTCCTGCCGGATGGAGCCGCCTGAGGGGCCGCCGCAGCCCCAGCAGCCCCAGCCACAACCGCCACCCCCGCCACAGCCACCCCAGCCCCCGCCACAAGCCACCTCATGCTCTTTCGCGCAGAACATCAAAGAAGAGAGCTCCTACTGCCTCTACGACTCGGCGGACAAATGCCCCAAAGGCTCGGCCGCGGCCGCAGACCTGGGCCCCTTCCCGCGGGGGCCGCCGCCCGACGGCTGCGTGCTGGGCGCCTCCAGCGGGGTGCCAGTGCCCGGCTACTTCCGCCTCTCCCAGGCCTACGGCACGGCCAAGGGCTACGGCAGCGGCGGCGGCGCGCAGCAGCTCGCCGCCGGCCCGTTCCCCGCTCAGCCTCCGGGGCGCGGCTTCGACCCGCCGCCAGCTCTGGCCTCTGGTTCGGCCGAGGCGGCTCGGAAGGAGCGACCCCTCGATTCTCCGCCGCCCCCGGCGCTTGTGTGCGGCGGCGGCTCGCAGGGCGAGGAGGAGGCGCACGCGTCATCCTCGGCGGCGGAGGAGCTCTCCCCGGCCCCTTCCGAGAACAGCAAAGCCTCGCCGGACAAGGACTCCCTAGGTAAGCAGGACGCACCAGAGGGCTCACAGGCAGAATCAAGCAGAGGAAGGAGTCGAGAACCGGGAGCCCGCACGGCAGCCAGCCGGCCGGCCTTGGCCCAAGCTGCAGGCGGCCTGACCTTGTGAACTTGCTTTTTAATATTTGGGCGTGGGGATGCTGTAAAAATTCATGTCCGGCTTAGCGCCCCACACCAAGATGTACTCAGTGCTGGCCCCAGCTCACCCTGCCTCGAGGAGACGACACCAGCGAGCAGCCCCCCTCTTGTGCCTGCTCTGCCTTGTGGCATGGAGCACCACACGCTGTGGTCCGGGCCCAGCCTGCACGGCGCGGCCCACGCGGGGGGAGGGGTGGGAGGGAAAGAGGCTCGTCCGCAGATAGCGCGGATGTTTGTAAGGCATCCAAAATAAGCAGCCGCCAGCGCCAATAAATAAGCCCATTAACCGGCGAAGTTCGAGTTTACGATCCCCCATGCCTTTTTCAAAGTTGCTAGAGGGGCGGGATCCCTTGTTGCAAGTAGAAGAAAAGGCAAATCCTTCCCGGACGCCGGGGGCCAGTGAGCTAAAAGGCAGAAAAGGGCCATTCCGTTTTCCCTGGAACTCGGAATCGCCCAGCTGCACACTCCTGGCTCTTGGAGAGATGCGCAGGACGTCCCCTGAATCCCGAATCAGTTTTTCGTGCGTTCCCCGAGAGCCCTTCTCTTGTTCCTCATCAAGTCTGGGGTAATGAGGGTACTGGGGTGAGACAGCTGAGTTTCTGGCCAAATAAGCACCCCTCATGTCCCAGCCTATGGGCTGCAGAAAGTGCCTTCCTGGTATAGGGCAAGATGCAGGGAAAGGCATTAAGTTCAAGATGTTAGGCCTTTTATTCTACAAGCATCCCTGCAGCTTTGTACTAAAACAGGTGCTTGAGGGAGGGAAAATGGAGAAAAATATAAAATAGGGAGGTGGGCGTAGATTGGAGGCTCGCTCCATTTTGCAAATTTGCTTCGAGTTTTGGAAGAATGGCTTGCTCCCCGCACACCCGCTCTGTGTGTGCCTTGGGCCCTGCCTCTTCAGGGAAAGATTACCAATTCACCCCGCATGCAGCACGCATGGCCTGGACTTAACCTTCCCCTCCATATTCTCTTAAACGCCAGGCAATTCCAAAGGCGAAAACGCAGCCAACTGGCTCACGGCAAAGAGCGGCCGGAAGAAGCGCTGCCCCTACACGAAGCACCAGACGCTAGAGCTGGAGAAGGAGTTTCTGTTCAACATGTACCTTACTCGAGAGCGGCGCCTAGAGATCAGTCGCAGCGTCCACCTCACGGACAGACAAGTGAAAATCTGGTTTCAGAACCGCAGGATGAAACTGAAGAAAATGAACCGAGAAAACCGGATCCGAGAGCTCACAGCCAACTTTAATTTTTCCTGATGAAGCTCCAGGCGACGTCGTTTTTTTCGCCTCTAGAGCGTCGGTCCCCTCCCTCTGTCTTCAGCCTCTGTCCCGAACTCGCACCTGTGCCGGACCCCTATTCCTCCCTCCCACACTCGCCATCTCCCGGGCAGTTACATCTGTGCAGGGCTGGTTTGTTCTGACTTTTTGTTTCTTTGTTTGCTTGGTGCTGGTTTACTTGTTTTCTGGGGGAAAAAGCCATATCGCGCTAAAACTCTATAGAGGTAGATATTGTACTGTCAAGTCCTGACTGGACTGGGTTTGCTGTCTCCGGGTCCCATTGCTTGAAATAGCCCCTGTACTCCTCTACAGAGCTGGTTTCCTGCCCGACCCGGCCCTGGGCAGATCTATCTCGAAGGCCGAGATCCCATTGTCGGCGCAGAGGTGTCTGGCCTGAGGTCAATGGTGCAAGGAGCCGCCACCGGGCATGTCTGCCTGGAGTGCTGGGCTGTGTTTAATCAGGGGATACAGGCCCCTGGGTTTCTTTCTTTCTTTCTTTTTTTTTTCTTTCTTTCTTCCTTTCTTGGCGTAGAGAAGGGCATACAGGCATGGATATGCAGGTTGGCACTAGGGCTTGACTTTGGCTGATCGAAAAAGTGAGACAGTCAGAAAGATTAATTTTTCCTTCTTCTGTAAGATATCCCAGATTTATAAGAAAAAAAAAAAAAAAAAAAAAAAAAAAAAAAAAAAAAAAAAAAAAGGAATGACCAAGAGAAGGAAACTTCTTTTCCAGTTTGTGTAAGGTCTTTCATTGCCTGACTGAAATGTTTCATTTACCTCTGAGTTCCCATATCCTTCTGGCTGTTGATAAATAATGTAGTTTTGTTTATACATGTGGAATTAGTAGAATTTTTGTCATTAAAATCGTTACCACTGGTAACATTCGAAAAGCACATGACAATTCTCCCTATCTTGTGGAGGTTTTAAAATTCACTTTTTGGGGAAGAGGGCTTTCTGAAATTCACGGAAGCCTATGGCTGGGGCAAGCATAATAAACTAGAGAAGGGAGACATTGTTTGGATTTCCTTTATACTGTGAAGAAACATGCATAAAAGGGTCAAACCTGTAGGTGCAGAAAAAGAAAAAACTATAAATACAAATCTGTATAAATGTCTATTATTATGAAAAATTGCCAATCTTGTTTTAAGGAAATGCATTCTATAGTTATTATAAATGTTAGTGCTAGCTCTATTTACTTCTAATCTTAAATCAGAATAAATTAATATTGTATTGCTGCTGTGCGTGGAAAAAGACGATGTTTATGTTCTTATAGAATAAAAGCTGTGGAATGAAGCTTTTTAATTTTACCTCTTTCTTGACTTCTTATCTTCCCCTTCCACTTTATCCAGTCCACCACTTTTACAACAGGAGTACTAGCCTGAGCCCCCTGCAATTACTTTAGGCATCTATTTAAATATTACCTAGACGGTCGTAATTTGTCTGGGCCCTATAGCCCTGGTGCCCTAAGGTTTGTCGGCTTTTGTTCAGTTTTATGACTTGCTAGTATATCTGGATTGTGGCTGTCTTGGACTAGTGGTTTCAGTTGAGAGGGGAGCTGCACAGATAGAGGAAGTTAAACAGGATTTCTTTCTGGAACCTCCGAGAGACTCTCAAAGGCTAGTTATTTTGCGGGTGCCTAGGTCCCAGATGACCCTCAGCCCAAATCCCAGGAGCAGGCCAGGCCCACAGCGCATCTCTAGCGCCTTCCGCAGCGGTTAGGTGGATCAAGCTGGGGTGCCCCATCTGCTGGGGCCTCCCCCACCTGGCGGCTCTCTGCCGGGCCACGCGTTTCCTGCTTGGCGGAGGTGGGGGGCGCGCCGCTCGGGGGAGGGGGCGCGGGAGCGCGCGCCTCCGCGGGCGGGCGACAGGGAGGGAGGGCGGGGGAGCGGGCGGCCATGGGGAGCTAGCGCGGGAGGCCGCGGGCAGACAGAGAGCCGGGTTCGGCGACGTCCCTGGCGTTCCGAGTCGCCCTGGGCTCTTACTGCTGTGCGCGGGTTCTGTGGATCGCCATGGGGTCTGGGGAACCGGGACGCTGCTCTCCTCCGCGCTCTTCTCGCCCAGGCCCCGCTTCCTTTTCCTCTCTTTTGCTTTCCCATCCTATGGCCTGGTCTCTCCCGCTTTCCTAGGCTTACCTTCCCGGGACCTGGGGCTTCTCCCTTCTTGATGGGCTTGCGCAGTCCCAGGCCCTCGGGAACAGCGGCGGGCGCAGGTTGCCAGGGACCGGGCCAGGCACGATCGCGGGGTTCTCTCGTTGGAGGCGACCGTAGCGGCAGCTGTGGCGGCGGCGGCGGCGGAGGGCGAGGCAGCCCTTCGCGGGCAGCACCAGAACTGGTCGGTGATTTAGGTAGTTTCCTGTTGTTGGGATCCACCTTTCTCTCGACAGCACGACACTGCCTTCATTACTTCAGTTGAAATCGTCTCCAGGTACCTGCGCGCGCGGAGGCCGGCCGGGCGGGGCATCAAGGCCCCCGGCCGTGCCAGGCCTGCAGTAGCAACTTCGGCTCTTCCTACGCAGGGACCTCGTGTCTTCCTCAGCACCGTGCCAGCCCGCCGGCCTCCCCTCCCCCGCACCGGGCGGGAGCAGGTACAGTCAGGTTAACTGCTGCTCCGCGGACGCCGGGGGCGTGGTAAGAATTCCGGGCCTCGGGCCATTCAAGGTCAGGGGCGCTAGCTCCTAGCCCGAGCTTCCCTACCGTAGCCCTGCGCCTGGACTTCGTCCCCGCCGTTTCCCTGCCAGGCTGGAGCTAACACACACTGCAACTCAGGGTGTGATTAGAGGAAAGAATCCTTTGCCTGTAGAAACCCAGGCCGAGACTGGAGGGACAGGGCAGACAGGGACCGGGATACTGGCCTTGTCATCCTTCTCTCCACAAGCGCTCCCTCTGCTCCCAGGAGTCTCTGCAGTCTCTTCTTTCTTTCTTTCTTTTCTTTTTTTTTCTTTCTTTCCTCTTTCCTTCTTTGCCCCGTTATGTTCCTTTCATCTTCTGTCTTTGTCCGGATTCTCTTTCTAGATCGCCTTCCTCCCTTTCCAAATCATCCTATCGGAAGGGAAAGGGGCACCGAAAAGTTCTGATGGCCTCGCTTTCCTCTTCGTGCTTAAATAAAAGTCTGAGTCTGCAGAGGAAGGGTCTGCGTGTGGTGGCTATCTAGGACCGCGGGGCTTGGCCTGTGTGCCTGTGGGCAGACAAGGCCTCGGTTATGATCACGACCGGATGGCGGCGGCCTTGCGTTCCTCCTCCGCGGGTCGCTTACAGCTGCCTGGGAGACAGGATTAGGGGGCACCCGCGGTGTCTTTGTGTGCCCACACGGAGGGCAGGGAGACCTTCGGCTGTAAACCGGAAGCAAGCGCTGAGGCCCAGCTGGGCTCGGTGGAGGAGCGTGGCTACTAAGGGAGCTCCGCTGGCCCGGAAGCTCCTTGCAAGCTCTGCCAGGCCTACCAGCCCTAACTCGGGTTTTGATCACAATGAAGGAGCCTTGCTGAGGAAAAGTTGACTGTCAGGTTCTACTGTGTTGGATATGGCCATGTACAGCTGTATGCTGCAGAAAGGGACCCTTCCAAGAGCCAGTATTTCAAATAGCTGAAGGAAACCCTAAATTCAGTCACTGGGATGCCAAATTGTCCTTGTTCTAAGTTGCAATCTACTGACCGAAGCCAGCCTGACCATTCTTAAACAGAAAAACTGGAAACAAACTGTCCCTTCCCCCAACACGCACATAGGCTTGCCTTCAGACCCTTGGCCGAAGAGCTGCGCTTCCCTTCCCAGCTCAGGCTGGGGGCTGGGAATTGTTTTCCTTGCTCAACCGCCAACCTGTTATCTGCAAGTCCGGCACACCCGGTTCCCTGATTCCTTTATGTCATTTTCCGGACCAGATTATTGAGTTTATTTTAGAGATCAAAGTTTTGGAAAAACTCTAATCAGTGGAGAAGCGGTAGTTTGCGATTACATCCATTTATTATTTCTTTATGTATGTGCAATCCCTTTCACTTTCAAAATAAAAAGTAGGCGTAGAAGTCTGAATATTGGGCTCCAAATCTCTTGGTTCCAGAGGGACAATATTTGGATTGGAAATTTTTTTTCTGCTTCTAGATACCAGTAACAGCTGCTTAAAACTCATTTCCTGTTAGTTATTTAATGCTATTCCTATTTTATTTAAGGGTTTGGGACAACCTTTGGTTTAAACAATTCTAAAAATAAGCTGTGTCTTCTCTGGGTACAAAAAATTAATCAGGCAACCAGGCATGCTTGGCCTGCCCTTTACAATTACAACTGAAAGCAAAGTTGTTTCTTCCCCCTCACTAGGGTTTATTTTTCAGTGAAAATCTCAAAATCCTTGCAGACTGCCAGACACCTTGGGCCTTGGGGCTGGAGATGACGCGGAGGAATTTACCGGGAAAGAAAAATACTTGGGGGAAGGGGGGTGCTGAAGCAGCCATGACAAGCAACGTCGGAGTTCATTGTGTCGGCCACTTTCCTCTCCCGTGCGAAGCGCGGTGCGCTGGCAGGGCAGGGACTCCCGGATGTTATCCGAGTAGTTTTATAGTTTCTCGAGGTAAAGACATTTGGGGGTCCTGGCCGCTGCCTGGAATAGGACTGTGTCAGGGTGTTTGAAAGGAGGGATTATTTGGACTATTGGCGAGAATGAAGGCAAAAGGAAGGAGAGATGGAAATGACTGAGGCGCTGGCCTTGCAGCCAGGAAAGTGGACTAATGAGAAACACACTCTTGCAGGCACAGCATTCACACGTGAATTTAATTACCCCTCTTCTAGGACTCTTGGTTTTCTGTTCAGAATAGGGGTGGGGTTTTCCCCCCTCCAATTAACGAAAGTGGCTGCAGTCTTCATTTGGTCTCACTCCCAAAGACTACAGGGTGAGAACTAACGTTTCCAATTTGGTCAGGCCAAAGCATGGGATTAAAGTCAATGCCCCCTGCCCCTCCCGTTTTAATTTCTAGCCCTGGACTTGAGCTGCAGCCGCTTCACTTTGGGCCTTGTAAAACTCCGTTGAGTTGCTCGGTTCCCTGGATAACCAAGGCACTTCCCCGCGCCAGCGGTAATCGGTGATCGGTGATCGGTGATTGAAGGGTCCCTGAAGGGCTCACCCTGGGCCCTGGACCGGCAGCTCCAGTGCGGGCTTCCCCACCGCTGGAACCGCACGCTCCCTTAAGCGGGAGCCTCTTTTAGCAATCAGGATTGGCCTTCCACTGATGCTGCCTGGCTTTTTCTTTTTGCCAGTCTGGTTTGCAACAGCGCATGGAGGCTTGCAGACTTCAGCATTAGGGCCTTTGAGGATGCATCACAGGGCCAGCTCGCGAAGCCGCCTCTGCCTAGAGACCGTGAATTCTAGCTGAGTAAGAGCAAGACTAGCCGGCGAGGGTGTGAGTCGGACCGCGCGTTGCACAGCCAGGTCCTCAACTCCTTCCCGTTGAGGGGAGCTGGCCGCTCCCTCCCTTCCAGGTCATCGGCGTTGTCCTCCCTGGAGAAACAAGGACGACCTTCAAGGCTATCTGGGCACAAGCTCACAAGCATCTCAGGCTCTGGGACCCACACTAGGCAGCACCCCCTCGGGGGCCAGTCCTCCCGCACTCTGACAGGGACCGTGGCTACTCTGGGACGGATACTGAGTTGAATTTGACTTTTCGAGGCCGGAGGGGGGAGGATGGTGTATCTCCCGAGGACCACAGGGATTATTTACAGGGAGTTCGCCGACCAAACACAACAGTCTAATTTAACCTTTCCAAGTCCTCGTAAATTTTTACAGCTGGAAGCCATGGCAAAGGCAAACGAATCTGTTGGTCGTTCCCGACTTCACACCAGCCCGTGTGGCTTCTGAAACAATAACTCCTTATGAAATATCATAAATATAGATTTAAATACAGTAGAGCGAGAATGCGATTTGGCTGCTTTTTTATGGCTTCAATTATTGTCTAATTTTATGTGAGGGGCTCTGCTGGCCGCACTCACACGCGGGACCAGCGCCTTCCTGATGGCGTGATTAATTGTGATATAAAATAGTCCGCTTAAGAAGTGTGTCTGGCGGGGGGGCGGCGAGGAACGTCCAGTGGCAAAGCCAAATTTGATCTTTTAATCTTCGTTGGCCACAATTAAAACAAACCCGATCGTGGAACGCCGCGATGCCTTTGCATAAAAACATATGGCTTTTGCTATAAAAATTATGACTGCAAAACACCGGGCCATTAATAGCGTGCGGAGTGATTTACGCGTTATTGTTCTGCCGGGCGGGCACGTGACGCGCAGGGCCAATGGGGGCGCGGGCGCCGGCAACTTATTAGGTGACTGTACTCCCCCCCCTGGTGCCACCAAGTTGTTACATGAAATCTGCAGTTTCATAATTTCCGCGGGTCGGGCCGGGCCGGCCGGGCGCGGGGCACGGCGATGGCCACCACCGGGACCTTGGGCAACTATTATGTGGACTCGTTCCTGCTGGGCGCGGACGCCGGCGACGAGCTGGGAGCCGGCCGCTATGCTCCCGGGGCCCTGGGCCAGCCTCCTCGGCAGGCGGCGACGCTGGCCGAGCACCCCGACTTCAGCCCGTGCAGCTTCCAGTCCAAGGCGGCGGTGTTCGGCGCCTCCTGGAACCCGGTGCACGCAGCGGGCGCCAACGCGGTGCCCGCAGCCGTGTACCACCACCATCACCACCATCCCTACGTGCACCCCCAGGCGCCCGTGACGGCGGCCGCGCCGGACGGCAGGTACATGCGCTCCTGGCTGGAGCCCGCGCCCGGGGCGCTCTCCTTCGCGGGCTTGCCCTCCAGTCGGCCTTATGGCATTAAACCTGAACCGCTGTCGGCCAGAAGGGGTGACTGTCCCACGCTTGACACTCACACTTTGTCCCTGACTGACTATGCTTGTGGTTCTCCTCCAGTTGATAGAGAAAAACAACCCAACGAAGGCGCCTTTTCCGAAAGCAATGCTGAGAATGAGAGCGGAGGAGACAAGCCCCCCATCGATCCCAGTAAGTGTCTTCTCCCTCCAAATCAGCCGCCGCCTCCACTTCCATGCCGGCCGCCCGGATCTGCCGGCCCACCAGCGTCCTCTGGAGCCTGCTTTCGTCTTCTCTGGGAGCCTCCCTACCGGGGCCGGGAGCCAGTAGTTGGCGTTTGGGACACTTCATACAGGGCCCCAGATTCGAAGAACTGTGACGAACGGGCCCGCAGGAGCCGGGGAAGGGGAGGAGGCCTCTGAAGCGAGAGGGGGCGGGGCGGGCGCCGCCGCCGAGCCGAGACGGCCGCCCCTCTCCGTGGCTGCTCGGCTCAGGACCGAGACGCTTTGGGCCGTTCTTCGAAAGCAGCACAACGGAGCCTTTTGTGCAGCTAGATCGTTTGCGAGCGGCGGCTGCAACATCACCGGCCAGCCGGGGCAACTGACCGGGACACTGAGGGAGATGCTGATTCCCTGGCTTCTTGACTTCAGCGGGTGGCATAAATACTGCCCAAATCGAGGCAGCGGGCAAGCGGCGACGAGGGTCCCTTTGCCAGCTTATTGCAATGTGCTGGAGACCTAATCAAAGGACTCAGGGCACCCTGCCGGCCGCTTAGCTCCCGCGGCCTTCCAGGAAGGTCAAATTAGGAGTGGCGAGGGTAGAGGGCAAGCTGGAGAAAGGGAGACACAGTCAGAGAAAAGCAGTATTCATCTTGCTCCATGAATACGGGGCAGCGGGCTTTCCCTCTGTGCACCACAAAGGAGATCTGTTTACAAATTTCACCCTCCCTTCAATGTGCAGAGTGGGAAGAAGGACGGGACGGAAAGACAGAGGAGCAGAAAAGGGCAGCAGAGGGGAGGAGGAGGGCCGAGGTTTTACTGCGTGCAATTGTCAATGACGGTCTGTGAGTCTGTCTGCCAGGGCTCGATTGTGTCCGAGGCTGGGCAGCATTCCCCAGCCAGTTGAACGGCAACCTGCACTTTGGTCAAAGGCTCCCTGGAGGCTCCCTCGGACCCAGCTAGGTGCGTCTGTTCCCTCTAAACCAGTGTGTCTCTCCCTGCAGATAACCCGGCGGCCAACTGGCTCCATGCGCGCTCCACGCGGAAGAAGCGCTGCCCCTACACCAAGCACCAGACGCTGGAACTGGAGAAAGAGTTTCTGTTCAACATGTACCTCACCAGGGACCGCAGGTACGAGGTGGCGCGACTGCTCAACCTCACCGAGCGGCAGGTCAAGATCTGGTTCCAGAACCGCAGGATGAAAATGAAGAAAATTAACAAGGACAGAGCAAAAGATGAGTGATGCCACTGGGGTGCATTTATTTAAAATAAAATTTTAAAAAATGAGCAAGCTAGGGAGAAAGAGAAAGGACTGCCTGTCCCTTTCTTTCTCTCACCACACTCCACCTCCACTACCCCACACAAAGCAGCTCTAAACCCAGGCCTCATCTCCCCCCTGGCAAACCCTGCTCGGGCTGGCTCCTAGGTCTGGCGCTTTGATGGAGGAGGTATTGTAAGCTTTCCATTTTCTATATTTGGGGGGGGCATTAGTGCTAATGTCTGCGTGTGCTAGCTTGTATATATTTTTTAAAAATCTACCTGTTCCTGACCTAAAAGAAAAAAAAACTACCTTTTATAATGCACAACTGTTGATGGCAGGCTGTATAGTTTTTAGTCTGTGTAGTTAATTTAATTTGCTCTTTGTGCGGCAGGGCGATCTGCTGAGATACTTGAACACTGTGTTTTATTGTGGTAATTATGTTTTGTGACTCAAACTTCTGTGCTGGGTGATGCACCCGTTGTGATTGTGAAAGCTAGAATTCAATTTGAACTCAGGTTGTTTATGAGGGAAAAACAATTGCATAGAGTATAGCTCTGTAGTGGGATGTCTCCTATATAACTAGGCTGTTAACCTATGATTGTAAACTAGCTGTAACGATTTCCCAGTTAAATAAATTTTTTAAAAGGGAGAAAGGTACTCCTGTATGCATAGTTTCATGATTTCTCCACTTTTGAAATGCAGGCATCTTAGTTTTTATGTGTTCTATAGTGCGCTATAGGCCTTTCATGCCCACTGTATATACAATCTATATATGGAAGAAAAAGCTTCATAATCAGACAAGGCTGAATACTGTTTTTGCACCAGAGAAACAGTGAGGAAATTTGGAGCTATACATATGTGCAGAAAGTTACTACCTATGGGTTATGCTTAATTTTAATTGGGAAAAATGAATACTTATTGTAATGGGGTCAATTTTGTTGTTAATAAATTATACACCATGGAACCACCATTGGGCTACTGTAGATTTGTATCCTTGAATCTCGGGTTTCCATCTGGCTGAACATACACTGTATATTTTACAATAGTTACCTCAAGGCCTACTGACCAAATTGTTGTGTTGAGATATTTAACTTTTTGCCAAATAAAATATATTGATTCTTTTCTATTTTTTGTGAGTGTCCTTTTTGCATCTTCTCAAAGGGTAAGGGGAACCTGGATAGAGTCTCTGGATGCGGGAAGGACCAAGTTGGGGTGGGGACAATTTTACCACTGGCTGACTTTGGGAAGCTGGCCCTTGCCCCGACCAATCTAGACTGGTGTAAGTGATCCCAGTGCCCAAAGGCTCGAACGTGCAGGGAACCTAGGAAGCAGGCTTCAGGGACAGGTTCTGGCCCTGTGTCCATTCCCTGGTCAGTGGAGAAGCACGGGAGGATCTGGGCTGGGTCCCTATTTTCCTAACCAGAAGCGGTGGAAAAGTCATTCTTTCATCTCGATGTCCACAAGAAATCTCCCAAATCCCAGACTACAGAACTTGTAGGCCTCTCCTATAAAAGCGGGAGCACAGAACCTGGAGCTGAGGGCCTGTCTCCAGAAGAGGCTCTGTGAAGAAAAGGGAGTCCGACCAGCCCAGCTCAGCCGCCAGTGCAGAGCTTTGGGGGTTTACAGGGGGCCAAAGGCCTATGCCCCTGCACCCAGCCTCCTGCCAGCCCCATCAGGGTGATTCTGCATCCGGCACCGTGCATCCTGTACCACAACCCCTCCCGAATACAAGTCCTGGCAGAGGCCTGACTGAGGCAACCGAGGAGTCCCAATGCGCCATAAAAGAAAATGAGGGCTGTTACTGTTTATGGGGTGTAAAGGGCTGCGAGGGAACCGCTGCAACTTCGGAGGCCAGAGCGCCTTCCAGATGTGACCGGGGAATTCAGCCCCACGCCCCCTTTCTTCTCTTGTCTTGCCCCCACCCCACCCCTGGGCTCCTACAAAACTGACTGTGTCCCAACGCGTGAAAGGGGAATCGGGACGCGGGTGGATGGCACGGCTCCTCACCCCGCCCCCACTGTGCCGCCAGGTTGGGACGCCCTCTGTTATTGCAGACAGAAGGAACTTCAAAGAATGGGTAGTGAGGGTGTGCCATAAAGGCCGGGTCTGCGAACTGTCTGGAATTCGGCCCTTAATGAGTTTACAACTGTCCAGACCCAATTAGGATATTCCACCAAAGCCCTTTCATTTGTTTGCTCTGTCTGCTAACGATAAAGCGGCTGCGGAAACAGCCCTCTTTTATGGGTATTGTCCCCTCGCAACGTAGTATTCCGGGCCCCACGTCCCCCCTCCCCCACCCCCAGGGGACCCTCACCCGGCGTTTGGGACTGGGACGCTTCGCACACCGCCGAGCTGCAGCTGGCGAAGTTCAGGCGTCCGGGAGCGGCGGAGGCTGCAGTGCGAGCGTGAGACCAGCAGATGGCAGTGTGGCTCCACCAAAGAGGCGCTCGCGCCGCCATCTCCGGCCGCCGCGACCCTAGCACGTTCCTAAGATGTCGACTTGACGCGAGCCTTTCTGGAATGAGAGCCCCATATCCGAGTGAACAGCAGTCGTATATTTTCCGTGCTGTTCATGCCAGACCAGAAGCCTCCCCGGGATACAGGCATGCGGCAGGGGCTGGCCTGGCTCTCCCCGCCCGCGCCTTCCAGGCCGCGTCCCGAGAGCGCGGAGCCGGCGGGCTGCGGCCGCTGCAGACCGCGGGGCTGGCGCCTCCCCCCGCGGGGACTGCTTGGGGTCGTCGCGGGCCAGCTCAGGCCTGGGACTCCGGATGCGCAGCCAAGCCTGCTTCCCCTCCCGCGAGCGTGCGGCAGGTTCGCGCTGCGGCCCCGCAGCTCCCCGAAACCTGCATCGAGGTTCAGGGCCCGGGGCAAGACCCGGAGAAACAGCCCCGCTGGAAGAACGCCGGGATTCGACGGGTTTGAAGATGTGTCAATAAAACTGGACGGGTGAAAACTGGGCACGAAGCCGCCTTGTCCACTGTAGGCCTCCTGGGAATGGGCTGGCATGGGGAGTTTCCGGGACAGACCTGGAAATGTTAGATTATTCTAAAATAATTGTGATGTTTACATTAACAATTCTGACATCACCCTGACTGCATCCTGGGCGCCCGCGGTCGTGGAGGTCGCCCTTACCTGCTCTTCGGCCTACCTGCCTGGTTTAGAAGTGCAGAGACTGCTCCTGCGTGTCCCGCGGAGGAGGCGGGGAGGGAAGGGACCCTATCCGCTCCGCGCCGCGCTCCGAGCCTCCGCAAAGGTGGCTGAGAGCCTGGGTGCGAGGACAGGCCACGCGGGTAGGATGGCTTCGAAGGGAAATACAAAAACAAACCCAGAGCCCTCCCAGGGAACTCGGAGCCCTGTGACACGCCACGCGACGCATTTATTTGGGTCGTAATAGTCTCTGCCAAGCCCGCAAAATGTTTACGACCTGCGTCTCTCAGTCTGCGCTGTAAAACTGGGGACTGGATTTTGGCTGACATCTCTCCTAGGCTCTCTCTCTCTCTCTCTCTCTCTCTCTCTCTCTCTCTCTCTCTCTCTCTCTCTCTTTCTCCTTTTTTCTGTCACTACACACACGTTGGCATTACAGACACATCTTCATTGTATTTCCGCATATAATCCACACTATTTTGCAGCATCTGAGTGTAAGGAGGATTTTTATTGCTTTCCCGAGAGTCACTATGGCTTTGTACCCAAAATCAGAAAACTGTTTATATAATAACAAAAGGCGAGATCAATCAGTGGGCATATATAAAAAGCTCTATTTCTGCTACAAATAAAGTCTCAGGATGGTGGTGACCGGTCTCTCCACCGGCATCCGGAGCCTCAGAGGCCCCGTGGACTCCCGGCAGGCAGGGCCTCCCGTGCCCTTGGCCGGCTGGCGGCTGACGGCCAGGAGGCTGCTCGCTCTCTGCTCTGCCAGGGAGCAGCTTCCCACAGCGGCAGGGCCGGCCCTCCATCCTGCCCGACCCGCGGCGGCCAGAGCTCGGTACCACGCTCGGGATGGGTTGGTCCACGAGAAGCCACGCGCAGCTCACTTGGTGGAGAACAGATCGCAGCCCTTGCAGGAGGGGTAGGTGGAAACATTTGGAGAAGCAAATCGCCGACCTCCCAGCAGACGCCATGTGCTGCCAAAGAGCTGAGTTTACAGTCTTAACTGGATTAAAATATTGCAGACTATTTGGTGATAATCAGAGAAAACATTCTAGCACTGAGAGGCTAGCTCTAGGAGATCTGTGGGAAACGTCTAAAATAGGCTGATTGGAAGCTGGCCTACCTATACCGCTCCAGTTTGCACGTCAACGAATATTTCCTTGTATATTATCTCACATACCCCAGTGCCTTTTGGTCTTTTCAGTCAGATAAGGAACCAATAGCTAGGGAACATCTGATTAAATAGGCTTTATCCAGAGCTTGGTATTTATTCGGCCTTTTTATTTTAAAATCCAAGCACAGGAGGCAGGAAAGGAGAAAGAATCTCAGAAACGAAAGGGAAGTTTCAGTGCCCCTGGAACTCAGCCCAAGTTGGCTGACTTTGGCCCAGAATTCTGCAGCATGGCTTTGCTATGGCAGTGTCTGGATCCTCTCTGGCTGGGGCACTGGGGCAGAGTGTCCTGGTGAGACCGCTTGGATGCCTGCCCCACCAAACCCAGGGAAGAGATGATCTTGCGGTATGCCCAGTTTTCCTTTGGCAGTCAAGCGAGTACCTGCCTGCACCCCTGAAATTGCTCAACACAAGGGGTGTCTGGTTGTCTTGCTTAGGACAGGTTCTACTTTAAACACCATCGCTCTGGGCCACTGCAGCCGCCTGAGTCTAGACAGCCGGTGGCAGCTTAGCTCAGGTCTTTCTCTTTGCGTCTTGCTTTGTGTCACCAGAGGAACAATTTATTGGTCTAAAGGCATCTAATTCCACCTCTTTGATCTAGGCTTCTTGCTTCCTGGATCTTTTTAAACTTTTCTTAGATTTTTATTTCCCTGCCAGAAGGTGATGTTATTTGGATTTTTTTTTTTTTTCCTCTTGGGGTTTACACCCTCCATTCCCAGTCTGAGATTTGATATCATCCTGATCCAACATAAATGGCATTCAGGATATTGTCCCCATCTCCACAGATCCCTGTATCCCTAAGGTAGGCAGCCCAGCGCCCACCTGCCCCCACCTCCCAGCCAGAGGCTGAGCCCTCTCCTAGTCTGAGCTGGAGCTCCAGGGCAATCCCACTGAAACTACCCTTAATCTTTTGTGCTCCCAGGACCCCCTGAGAAGGTGTGGGGAGCAGGCTATCCTGGACATCCTGAAAGTGAAGAGGAACACTTTGTACACAGGGAACTAAAGTCTATAATTTAGAGGAGAATTTCCGGGGCAATTCCATTGTGAGGTTGCATTTATGGTGTGCAATCGAGCTGGGCAGTAAAAGGTGGCCAGGCTTCCAGTGAGGCCCGGGCAGTTTATGAGGCATTTAGGAGAAAGGTTGGCCCTATCATCCTCTACAGAAGGTGGGTAGCAGGGGCTTCAGTGGGTCGAATGCTGCGGCAGGAGTTTGAGGACTGGGAAGGTAGGCGCTGTGTGCTGGGGGGTTGGATGGAGGCGAATAAGAGGGCTGTGCCCTCAGCTGCACGCTGATGCTTGCTAAGATGTCACAGCCTTGGGGAGGGCTCCTTTGTTTTTGGTGTCTCCAAAAGAAATGCAGATCTGCCAGGGGCTGCAGTTCCCATGTCTCCAGGTCTCTTCTTTCTGCTCCAGTTCAGCTCTAAAGCTTCAGTTGCTCCTAGACATTGACACAAGGTGGAAAGTCCAGCGATGGCTGGGGTGAAAGCTGCTAGAAACCTCACCCCTGTTAGGGATGTACAGAAAGATGCAGAACCTGGGGTTCCTCCACACTGAGGGTGTAGAGGGAACACGGGCCCGTGAGCCCAAGGAGCCAGAAGACATGGGGAGAACAGAACCATTTACTGAGCTACCAGAAGTGAGCCAGGTGCCCAGAAGTGAATGCACAGAGCCTCCAGGACTAGGTGTCCGGTAGGAGGCACAGGGAACCCCATGTTAATAAATCTGTTGACAAATGAGGTTCATTAATAGATAAATATTTCACTGCTTCCTTTAGGGTGGATAAACAGTGAGCCGCCTTTTACAAAAAGGAAGCTGGGAGACACTGACTTTATTCGAACCACATGGCTCCAGTTTGCAGTGGCGCTCCAGCGGCTTGCAGTGGGAAGCGACGCTGCGCCTGCCGCGTCTGGCTCAGCGTCTAAGCCTGGCCTTTGGCCCAGTGGCCCCGGCAGAGGCGTGGGCCAAGAGCAGACCTGCCGACAACCCAGCCCTGCCACGAAGGCCGTCCGGAGAGCGGGTGCGTGGGGAGCAGAGACCGGCCGGGGCCGCGTCAGCGGACGGGACGCGGACGGGGGACCCACACACCTAACCAGGGCCCGCTAACAGGGGTGAGAGCTACTGGCCGCACCTGGGGGCGCCCGCCCGTCTGGCCCGCCCCGCCTCCTGCTCCTTCTCCGCGGGCCGCCGGCCTGGCCGGCTCGGCTGTCGCCGCCGGAGCCGCCGCTCCCCGGGTCTAGGCGGCCGCAGCCCCGCCGGGCGAGACCACCTGTGAGGGCGGCCGAGATTGGCGGAGGCGGTCATGTGGGCGGTCACGTGCCGCGGCGAGCTCCGTCCAAAAGAAAATGGGGTTTGGTGTAAATCTGGGGGTGTAATGTTATCATATATCACGCTACCTCGTAAAACCGACACTGAAAGCTGCCGGACAACAAATCACAGGTCAAAATTATGAGTTCTTCGTATTATGTGAACGCGCTTTTTAGCAAATATACGGCGGGGGCTTCTCTGTTCCAAAATGCCGAGCCGACTTCTTGCTCCTTTGCGCCCAACTCGCAGAGAAGCGGCTACGGGGCGGGCGCCGGCGCCTTCGCCTCGAGTGTGCCGGGCTTGTACAATGTCAACAGCCCCCTCTACCAGAGCCCTTTCGCGTCGGGCTACGGCCTGGGCGCCGACGCCTACGGCAACCTGCCCTGCGCCTCCTACGACCAAAACATCCCCGGGCTCTGCAGTGACCTCGCCAAAGGCGCCTGCGACAAGGCGGACGAGGGCGCGCTGCACGGCCCGGCCGACGCCAATTTTCGCATCTACCCCTGGATGCGGTCTTCAGGTAGGCGCAGCTGGCGGCGGGCGGCGGGCGGCGGGCGCGGGGCGCGGGGCCCGGAGGCTGGGCCAGGCGGCGGCGAGCCGCGGCCCCTGTGACTCCTGGCGGCGCTGCCTTTCTGGTTTTAATTAGAGCTGAGGCGCCATTGCGTGGAGAGCCCGTAGCATTGTATGTAAATGAGGCTCATAAAACTTTTTATGGCCCAATTAATGGTTTCAATCCTCGTAAATTTATTTAACTCCATTTGCTTTGGAATTTTAACAGTAAGTTTGTTCCTTATCCTCTCTCCTCTCGCTCCCTCTATCCTTCCCTCCCTTTCTTCTCTCTCCCTCCCTCCGTTTCCTTTCAGCCTCAATTTTTTCAGAAGCGGAGAGAGCCAAACCCTCTGGGGCCCCTCACCCACCCCTGTGCTGGGGGCTAGTGGAAGACGGGAGGGAAGGGGACAGAGGGTGGAAGTGCCCTGAAGAGTCCTGGGATGGGGTCGAGGGCAGACCGGGAGGATTGCCCACTCGTCTGGGAAGGCTGGGCTCGCCTTTGAATGCAGAAGTCCAGCGACTCCCACTTGCCCACACTCTATATTTACAATTTCCCTTTGTCAGGGGGGAAGCAGGACATTGTGGAAGCGTAGCCGGCTGGAAAGGTCGGTTGGTTGTAAAGTTGGAATTCTACCCCTGCCCTTCTCTCAGAGCAGCCTGCCGTCTGGCTCCGCGGTTGGGTCTTCTGCGCACACTGCCCCCCTCTACCTCCAGCTCTGCTCTACATTTGGGGTTGGAGGGGAGCCACTTGCCTAGTTCTGGGCAGGAAAGAAAGCGCACCCTCTGGACAGCAGCCTGGCTAACGCACTGTGCTTTCCGTGTCCTTGTCTGTTTGTCTATCCGTGTGTCCATGTGTCCGCATTCCTGTTCTCAGGACCAGACAGGAAGCGAGGCCGCCAGACCTACACGCGCTACCAGACCCTGGAGCTGGAGAAGGAGTTCCACTTCAATCGCTACCTGACGCGGCGCCGCCGCATTGAGATCGCCCACGCGCTCTGCCTCACCGAGCGCCAGATCAAGATCTGGTTCCAGAACCGTCGCATGAAATGGAAGAAAGAGCATAAGGAAGAGGGTTCCACCCCTACTGCAGCCCCTGAGGGCTCGGTGCCCTCTGCTGCCGCCGCTGCTTCCACTAAGGGCGAAGAGGAAGAGGAGGAAGAGGAGGAAGAGGAGGAAGAGGAGGAAGAAGAGGAATGAAGGGCCCAGCTAGGGCCCTGGCTGCATCGGACAGTCGGAAAAACGTCTTTAAGAGATTGACTGGTTTTATTTACAAAAAAATGAGGGGAAACAAAAGAAAAATTTAAAAGAAAAACACCCCAACTCCCAACAGCACCCGCCCCATCACTCGATGTAGCTCCCAAATTTCCAGACTGAGAGGCTATGAAAACTAGGTCACCTTGGGATCCCCTTTCCCTCAGAATTCCAGTAGATATCCCTACCCACAGGCCAGAGCTCTGCATAGGCATGGCCAAAATACTACCTAGCACAGGCCTCCTTGAGAGGCACCCCCAAACTACCTATGGGCCCAGCTGCAGTGGGCCCCCACTTCCAGGAAGCCTCCTAGTGTCCTAACACTGGCAGATGCCCAGCACCACACCACACCCATAGGAACATGGTTCTTTCAGTACTACCTATTAGTCCCAAACTACCTATTTGTGCTGGCTGGTTTGCCTGCTACTTGGTGTCACTGCCTCCCACCCCAGGGAAGCCCCTGTTGTTTCCTGCGACTGCCTCAGGAGTCCCCCAGGGAATCACTGAGAAGGAACTGGGGTCCAGGGATCAGGGCATTGGCTTCTATTTAAATTGAAAAATAATATATTTATTCCAAAGCATACTAAGTGCTGCAACCTAGAATCCCTCTTTCTCTGGCTTGGATTCCCCAAGTTCAGGCCCATCACCCCCTACTTCTGGAGGGGGTATATTCCTGAGTGGGCTGCAAACCTCTGGGTTAGCTTCTGCTTGGTAGGACTGTGGAGATGCTGCCAGCATCACCATCTTTTCTTTTCCCCTGGCTCCTGTGTCCTCCTGTTCAGTCATGTCCAATACGTATACCCTCACTTTTCCTAAGACGGCAAATACTGTATATTTGAATGAGATTTTTTGGGTCATTTCTATAGTCTTCGAGCTCATTTGTAAAGAAATGCCTTGACTTGGGAAAGATATGTTCATGGGGTGACTTTATAGCATGGTGTGTTGTCTCGACCTGACTCTGTAGTGGGTGGGGAGGTCCAGTGCCCTCCCCAGTGCCCTTCATCTCTCGCGTTGTCCTGTGTCCTCCTATGCTCCAGCCTGGTGTTTCGGAAGGAACTGTTCCCAGTCCAGCTAAACGTGTTTTATGTAATAAAAATAAAGATGCTTGGTCACAAAGAAACATGGAGTGTTTTATCTAGAAGGGCTGGGGAAAGGGGAGGGGGCCAGAGCTGAAGGGCAAGACCTGGCTGCATCTTTGTGCCCAAAGGGGCACTTGGGAAGGGACAGTGGAAGACTGTTCTTGGCTGCAAGGATTGCATTGCCCACAGGCATATCATGTCTCATTTTATATTTGTATGTGTAGACTTGTTCGGGTGTGTATGTGCCTATTTTTGTACATCTGTGGATGCTTGAGTGTGTATTTTTGCTTTATTTTTATAATTTTGTATACATCTGTATCCATATATGTGTACACTTACTTCCATGACCATAATTGGGTGCATGTTTTTCTGTGTCCACAATTACACGATTTTGGTTTTTATAATTGAGTGTCTCCATTTCCCCGTATGTATAATTCCGTTTGTTCTCTTATGGAGACGTTTGTCCGATTTCTCTGTGTGTGCACAAAGATCTAGATCCTTTGAAAATGGAATCTTTGGCAGACATACTTTATAGACCTCCTAAAAATCTCCATAAATTCCAGGAGTGGATACCAAATCCACCCTTTGCCCTAAGGCTGTGGAGTGAACTCTGAAGAGACTATGACCTGCCATGCAATAGATCCGCATGCACCCAGAATTCAATCCTAGGCCAGAAAATGGGACTGCGGACCCTGCCGCAGCACCCACATTCTGCCTTCAGGCAGGGTGAGGACTCCCCAGGGCCTGCACTGCAGCAAAGGGGTTTGAGGAAGGTCAAGAGCCGCTGACCAAGGCTGCGCAGCCTTG